>JAWPHD010010173.1:0-96406 GCA_037043455.1 Cyrtodaria siliqua | reverse complement strand
TCTCACACGTTGATATAGTCTTATTATAGTGCAATTATGCACGCCAAGATGGTCAGGCACCATACGCTGTGAAATTCCGTTCAACGGCTATCTGACGGCGTCTTCACGCTCCTCTTACGCATGCGTGGCATGAAGAAAACCTTACTTAATTTGACAAAAGCGATGTATTTTTGATAAATGATGCCGTGCGAAAGTAGTAAAACATTACGAAAACGACAGCGTTTCAGAGCACATATGCCACGGCCGGTGCATCACGTGCATCTGTTAAATTTTGTATTTTTATGCTTTACTTAAGAATAATTTTCAAAATGAAATATGATGGAGGTATCGGTGACGATTTTTGATCACTGGTAAATTAACAAAAGATTATTTAAATCAATAACACTGACCCTAAAAAAGTTGCTCTTCTTTCTTTTTTAAGTATATTTAGCATTTTTAACACCTTTAAGTTACACATCAACCAGCGCACGAATTTATTGAATACTAAAATAATATTTTTTTTTTTTAAACGAAATCCTAGTTTCAATTTGATACATTCATCAAGGTGAAGGTATTTATGTGATATGATGTAACATTAATCGCATATGTACTAGTCAAAAGTACCCACTTAAGAATATGTCGATAATATTATCATTGTTTTTGCATATTTCACGTTTGATTGGAGATACGGTTGAACTACAATATAACGAATATAATTCGTCTGCTCTGATCGCATGAACACATTTTAAAGCTTTCAAGTCGAATTATTTTCTCAGAAATTAATTATAACGCGTATAAAATGGGTACATAGGGTTTTGTTAAGCCCTTCGAATTAATGCAGCTTTCAATGTTCCTAATTCTAAAATATGGCAACTAAAATTATTTTGACATGATCATGTTTTACCAGTCTTACCACTACAAATGCGTTTGCAAAAGAAATTTTCGAAATATTTATCATTAACGCCGAATTACGGTTACTTGAATTTCAAACGATATTCAATTAAAAGGGAGGTAATTTAGGATTACCCATATTTCATTTTATTATAGACGGCACATCTGGAATAAAAGGGTAAAACTTGCATGGGCTTGTTTTATATTACTTCCTACCACCTTTAAGAAGTTTATATTTTTAAGCGGACTTCGATTCATGTTATGTGTTTTATCAGCACATTTCATGTTTTCATATAAATGGAGGGTAACTCTGAAAGATGTAACAATTTAAACAAAAAGTATATGTTTTACAAATTATCGGTCAAAACAGAAAACTGTTCTACAATATATTTAAAATAAGAAAATTACAAAAGTGATTAATTAGGAATTGGTAAACTTTCGAGCGTTCAAATCTGTTCTCAAGAAGTCCCAATAACACATTGGTAACAACTCTTGACAATAACTCAGCAGGTGATGTGCTCGATTCCTGTTGGATCGAAACGTTTTTCTTATGGAAAATTGTAAAACTATCTGTGTTCAGGTACAATTTGCTCTGCTTGATGTGTATAAAGCCAGTTACGATCTGAGTTAATGTAATCGCTTCCTTATCCGAATTCGCAATGACCAGGTGAACATGAAATTACAAACATGACACGCTTACAAAGAGGAATACGTTTAAGTAAAAAGTCTGTAACTTTAAATATCTTAATTCGGCATGAGCTGGAGAACAGGAAATTAATATAACGACACGCATGTAAGGTGGCATGCGGTACATATAGATAATGTAGCTTTAAATACCAGACACTACTTTTCAGGAACATGTGTTTGAAGTTGTGTAATTAGCGGGTGTCACAGGCAGATGCTCCAAATTCGCCAACGGCGATTACTACTGATTTCTTGAAACGGTGTTCTCACTTTGCCAACTTTTTAAATTCAGATAAAAAAAGTAAGGGAAACAGGATTTTCCAAATGAGAGTCTTGTGTTATGGTTATCAATGGAACTAATTGGCGCTAATTGTTCAAACTATGTATACTCTTCGTTGCTGAACAATTAGGCTGCCGTCTTGGAAAAGAAAGTAAATTGAAAGTAGCTCTTTATTCCCATTTCATTCAAGTTTGAAAAAAAATAACCTAACTTTATAAACATGATGAGCTGTTTATTATCATGCACATCTGACAGATTATTATGGTTACTTTATTTTGTCTTAAAAATATATTTGTTGGCTATTCAAAATGTAAAAGAACCTAAGTTAGTGTGCAACAATTGTAATCAAGTCATGTCATTTTACACACTTTCTTCCAAAGAATTGACAGAAACCCAAATCTGCAAAATACATTTCAAAGAGCACTGGATATACGAAAATGTTAGAATGATTTAATAGGTCGGGAAAAGATCTTTTTGCAGTGCTACAGTTTATAAACAACAACAGTGCTTTCGGCTGACGCCTTCATCAGAGGTATACAGACACGAACATAACAAATACGAAACAAACAAAAAAAACTAAAATACTCGGCTGCTTAAATAAAACTGTTTAAAAAATAACTTATCGTTTGGCAGAGTTGCAGTGACGGACCATTTTGAATAGACACTCTGGAGCCAAATGTGATACTAATAAAAGATCATTCTTGTTGGATGAGGGTAAAACAGTACGCTGACATTTAGTTATGAAGATAGAGTAAAGAATGATGTGAAAAAGATATGAAAAACTCTACCTCAAAACCTAAAACCTACAATCGATACTGCAGGATACAGTATAAAGCAACTCCAAAGCTTATTAAAACTATAAATAAGGCTAAAAAATAAAATAAATGGAGAGAATTTGATCAAGGGAAGTAACAATAGTTACAACTGTACTAATAACAGAACATTGCTGGTTGGATAAAGGTAAAATTGTACGCTGACATTAATGACTGATTAGTTATGAAGAGAGAGTGAAAAACCTTACATCAAAACCTAAGACACAGAATCGATACTGCAGAATACAGAAAAAAAGCAACTCCAAAGCTAATTAAAACTATGAATAAGGCTAAAAACTAAATGGAGAAATTTGGATCAAAGGTAGTAATAAAACTCATTCTCAGAGTATGTGAAGAGAAATATAAAAAAGATCGGACAGGGAAAGTAGCATTCAAGGAGGACAGTAAACCACAAAACACAGAAACAAACACGCAAACAGACAAACAAGAAGGCAAAATCAGTAATAAATGCAAACGACATCACAAACACAAAAAGAGTTGACAATAGGGCTACCGCCTTGGAACGGTCATATATATTACTCTCACATTTATATATTCGGTAAGATGTATCTGATACCTACTTGATGTTTTGTAAACATCTTGTCCATTCAATTTCATGCAAATTACGTACCGCGTCGGTTCAATTTGGATTGTGTTCAATATATATATATATATATATATATATATGTGTATATATATATCCGTAGACAGTGAAAGAAATGACAGAAAATGAAATAATCATCAGAATAGTATATTATCTCATTTCAGTTCTGTTCTAAATAGTATCAAACACATTCCGAGTGTTTGGAATGCAGGGTATTGTTATTTAAACACCAGTTTCTACATCAATAAAACATTGAAATCCGCTCATGAAACTTCTTTTGGTAGTAGTAGATCTAAAGTTACTACAAATGTAATGGTAAAACATTTTAAAAGTATATTAGATGTGGTATAGATTATATTATAACATTTATAATACACGTTTTTTGAAGATGTTTTTTAAATAACCAACGATCTGAGACAGATTCTATCTAGTTTGTAGTATGGTGAAATTTCCGTTGTATTTTCACATGTGAAAATCGTTTAATTGAAAATAATACCTGTCAGAATAAAAGGTGTACTCTACCTATCAGTCACTGGAAGTTAGAGTATGGCAGACACGTGAAACAAATAGAGAATGGTCTCATCTCGTTGATTAATTTAAACACTCAACTGGATGTTTAGATCAACCAAGAAATATAAATAGATCGGACAGGGAAAATAGCATTCAAGGAGGACAGTCAACCACAAAACACAGAAACAAACACGCAAACAGACAAACAAGAAGGCAAAAGTAATAATAACTGCAAACGACATCACAAACACAAAAGGGTTGACAATAGGGCTACCGCCTTGGAACGGTCAATGGCAAAGTAGGCCACTGGGGGTTTAAACCGGTTCTATGGTGTACCAAACCTCACACTTACTCTATATATTACTTTAGTGACCCTGTCCGTACTCTCACTTCCATTGATTGGAAGTGAGAGTAATTAGGTGAAGCGCCGCCCGTTTGTTTATCAGGAATTAAACGATTTAACCCTCTTCATTCATGAAAGTCAATTTCACCCACCATACTACAATGGAGTTGTTAGTGCACAATTATTTAGTATCTATTTTACCGACAAATAGATCGAATCACTATTAAAACTTATTAAAAGTAAGTTTAAAGGCTCTAAATGAGTATATTATACCTCATTTGCATATTCCACTCTTTGTTTAATGTCACGTCATCCGGTCCGTAAACTTGTATATTGACCGACCTCGGTCCGACAGCTATAATTTCGGCCGTGTGAAAAAAAACGACGTCTAATTTAAATAAAACATAAAAGGTAATGTTTTAATTTATTGGTCAGATTCGGTATAATATAATAAATAATGTATGGTGCTTCGATCAATATGCAGTTTATGGACTGGGTAGTCAAGCCTAGAATGTTATATGGACCTCAGCTTCGCTTCGCCTTGGTCCATATAACATTCTAAATCCGACTGCCCAGTCCATAAACTTGCGTATTATATCTCATTTGCATATTCAACTCTTTGTTTAATGTGACGTCATCCGGTCATAAAGTTGCATATAGACAGGGCGCCCGGCCCGATAGCTATATTAACGGACGTGTGAAAAAAACGACGTCAAAATAAATCATAAAACGTATTGATTTAATTTGTTGGTCAGATTCGGTATAATATAACAAATAATGTAGGGTGCTTCGGTCCATATGAAGTTTATGCACTGGGCAGTCAGACCTATAACATTCTAGGTCTGACCGCCCAGTCCATAAACTTGCATATGTACCTCAGCACCATATATTATTTGTTAAATATGGACCTCAGCACCATACATTATTTGTCAATTAAGAGTCTCGCATACTAAGTTTTTGCTTTCACAAAGACATTTTTGTTCAGTTTCTGCAGTTTTCAGTCAGTGCTTGATCTTGAAAATACAGAGTGCACCCTCGAGGACAGCTGATATGTTGTTATAACAAGTACTTGATAGAGACACATGATTCATCAAAACTGTGTGCTCGGACGTGCGCTTTAGATTTTTAGGATCAGAACCTTGCCCAGAAAGGCAAGCAATCTACAAAATATGTGTAATTTACAGGTACACTTATAGACTTAGAAATAAAGAAAAATGACAAAGTGAGAATAAACACTTGAAACGCGTTCCCAAACAAAATAATTCGTTTTACTCATTTTTTCAAAAGTCCCTCTGTGTATCACGCGTAAGGAAGTCCGTCACGCTGAACAGTGTTTCTGGACGATAAATGGTAACGAACTTGCATCGATACGATAATGTTGTTTACACATAACTAATATTTATTTTAATATCTATTTCAGTTTATATTCCTTATTCATGTAATAATCAATTTATTAAAAGGAAACAAACTAGAAAATGTGAGAATTGATTAATATTAAGTTATTCAAACTCTTAAAAGGTGACCTATGTCAGATGTGTGTCAATACCGTCACGACATTTAAAGACATCAATTAAAGACGACTTAATGACGACTTTTAATTAGTACATAATAGTACAATCCAGTATAGCAATGCCACAAATGACAAATCAATACCTAAATTCACCTTGAGCTGGTAAACATAAATTACAAATCATGCTGTTTAAGTACAAGGTTTGTACGAGAGGTGATTCATGAATTTTTAAACCCTTTCGATTGGTCTGAATTTTAATAACTGTAGCTCTTTTACTGTAGTAAATGCTCAATTTGAGAACCATAGAGGTTGCAGATTATAAGAATCATTCATGGGTATCCGGTGAAGATCGGGAATTCCAACACGAGGTATATTCTTTTTATCGGAACCGAGGCTCCCTGTCTGAACCGAATACTCATGTTTGATTCTTTTTCTAGCATACCATTGATATTCTGCGTGCTGACGTCGCCAACTACTAGCGTTTTGAATGTTTATTTACACAATCACGTCATGCATCTGTCAATGTTTATATCAGCGCGTGATTTTATCTCCCACCGCATGTCATGTGTAAAATCAGGCTTTCCAGCACCAATGCAAACACGGATCACCTTATCCGGTATGCAATAAAAGCCTATGTAGTTTTGACCAGCTTTTTAAAGTCTTATTGTTGATGGGTTGCTCCAGTTTGTTCCATTCGTCTTTTAACGCTCGTTTAAACCCAGCAAGATTAAGAAAAATCTGATGGCGCCTATTAAGAATACACCAAATCTATTTTAAAAAGGATATAGGGGGTGCATCAGGACTCTGGCGCATTCACATCTCTGGTGTAACAAACGTGATATTTCTTTTACGTAGGTACGCCAACGTAAGTTTTGACGTATGGCTGGAAGCACTGTCCCGGTGAAAGACAATGTATCGTCTTTGATCGCCTGGAAACATGAGTGGCAAATATTTGCCAATGAAAGGTTTTAATACCTTGTCAATATAATATTAAACATTGGCTTTGACGCCTTTATTAATGATTCGAAGCGTTGTCTTCCCATGTCAGCTTACTCCGGCCCATGCTATGAAACCTCTAGCCAAAGCATCACGCTTAACAAACTTCAACTTTGAATTGTAGTCATGACCTTTTCTAAGGTAACACACCCGCCTCCAACCATAACTACCACCTAACCCCTAGGTAGAACATGGCCTCCTCCGTGGTAACGAATTTTTTCAACTTGTCATTGTTCAGACATAATTATAGCTTCCAAGAACGTTGACGTCGCTTGCCAACTTGCGATGCATTGAGTTAACTCGACAAGTGTTACGCAATTTAGCTTCAAGGATATTTTTAATTAATCTATAAATTGTTGACTGAGAGACACCACATTCTTTGGATATTGGCTTTGGGATGGTGGATTAACCCTACCTATCGTATTGGCAACTTTAAGTGTTAAGTATGTAGCCCTTGGCGGTCTCTTACGAAATTGATTTAGGGGTTTTCGTACGCGGATCACGTTGTTTGCCAATACGATGTTTGACATGATGTATCGAGGTTATAGAAACATCATGTCCGCTGCTTTTGAGTTCTTGCTTTATCTTTCTGTAAGACGTATTCTTTTTCAAAGGGCATTCGATGATACCGTTTTAAGAGCCATCCATTTTATGTCTACCCATATTGAGATCGCACAAATTGTGACTTGTATATTTAGTGGGCACATTCATCGACAAGATTAATGTAAAACCCGTGCATTTCGATGTCCAGGTGGTCAATCATAGCCTTTTTAAAACAATTGCAAAATTCGTGAATCACCTCTCGTAGCTTTAAAGATATAAGGGCGCACATTATAGTCATAAAAGTACTGTTTGTTAATTCGTTTGTTGTGAAATATTACAGAGGGGTAGATACCAACCCCTTTTTGATACCATTATATGTTGTCCTTTAAATATTCTACCTACGCAAACTGATTTTAACGTATTTTCCTATTTTCAGAAATGACGAAAATCAGGTTAACGATTTTCTGTATCACAGCTTTGCTAATAGCTGCTGGAAGTTGGTGTATGCTGTACAAGAGAACTGGAAACGAATCACAAACTATGAAATGGACATCTTTAAAGCATCATTACAAAGATGTCCAACTTCGTGAGCTATTTCATTCTCAGGTTTGCTTATCTAAAGCAGACGTTTCTGAAATAGACGAAGATGCGTTTCGTTCAGTGGAAAGAAATCTTAATTTCACCATTGATGAATTCTTGACCTTGGATCTTGTCAATTATCCAGAGCAGGCTAATGCATTATCTCCCTTAATGAGCTCAAGGGACAGTGTGATTGCTGAAGCTCAGCGGATCCATATGAACGTATTTAAGACATTGTTAGGTAACTACAAGTATGCTATGATTTTCGATTTTTCAACAAGTGAGAATAAAGGTGACTCTGCCATATCTGTTGGGGAATTTATTCTATTACGAAGGTTAAATATTGAAGTCATTTTCAGTTGCGCGGAACACGATTGCACATCGCAGTTGCTCGATCATGCAGAGAATCTCAGTAAAGAATACACCGACAAGCAATTGGTCATTCTTCTTCAAGGAGGAGGTAACATAATTGCATATAAAATACTCGATGTCTTTCGCTCAAATGTAATCAAGCGTTTTATGCAGTTTGAAATTGTCCTTTTTCCCCAGGGTATTTTCTATAGAGACGATCCTGAACACATTGAGTTTTGTAAGCAGCTGTATGCTTCACACAACCGGCTTACATTTATTTGGAGGGACAGGACCTCCTTTCAACTGGGAAAAGCGCTATTCCCCAAAGTGCGATCTTTGATGACACCGGATATAGCGTTTCAAATCGGATGTGTTCCTAGGTTTATGGCGCCCACACATGATATTCTTTGGATCAAAAGACGGGATCAAGAAGCTCCAGTCTATGAAGTGCCAAAATCAATAGAGGGATATCGAGTTCATGTTGCTGATTGGATAGATTGGAAAACACAGAAAACCACAACAGCAATGGAAGATATTTTTTTGAGAACAACAAACGGAATGATGTTTCTTCAGAGAGGTCGCATTGTTATTACCGATCGTCTTCATGGACACATTTTAAGTATTTTAATGGGTATTCCGCATGTGTTTATTATCAATAAGGCCCATAAAATCTCCAATTACCATAATACTTGGACAGCCGGTCTTGAAAACGTAATTATGACCAATTCGAGTTCAGATGCTGTGGCTGAAGCGAAAAAGCTACTGGCAAAGCTAGATAAAAAGCTGCCCGGCGTAATAGGCTTCTTCAATACCGGGAATGGATACTGAAGTGGAGTCTGATGGTAATGCGAATTGAACATAATGCAGGCTAACATATATACTAGTGCATGCCTATTGTAGTATCGTTTCATTGCGGTCAGGTGCCGAGGTTCAATATCATTATTTTGAGCCAATGGGTGGATTTTGATTTTAATCTACAGAACCAGCGGCACTCTCTTCATCTTTTCCACCGAGACCCTTTAAAGGAAGTACTGAATTTATAAATATAGGCTTCATGGGTGTACGAGTATTTTATTCATATAACTTTATTAACTTTATTTTATTCATATAACTTTCATTACATTTGGTTTAAGGTGTTGCATTATTTGTAGAGCGAACACGTTACAGACGCATAACGTTGCTAACGTCATAAAAAACAACAAACCGACGTCGTGATTCTCTTACAAATTGCCGCCAAATATAAGGTAAATTTAAAACAATATAGTGAAATTATCAAGTCCTATATGTGTAATAAAAAGAATCTTACATTCGTGACTGTATATTATTGACATAAACTCGTTGGATTAAACGATAGGATACTCGGCACAGCCTCATATCCTATCATTTTATCCAAATCGTTTATTAAAATCAATAATTGTGGCAACTAATTACTCAGCTTTTTTGATCATTTTGATACTACGCGACAGGGATTAATTTTTTTATTGTTGCGGACTATATCATTAAAAACAATCACAAACGCCGCCATTTTCTTTTTATAAAAAGATCGTTGCAGACCGCAGTTATCGATTTTACACGTACCAAGTTAACATGAGTGAACGATTTTGTAAAGTGTCAGTTTTTGATTACGTCATTAATACGTAGAATGTCTTTACAAGTTCGTAGACGTTGAACAAAATGAGTTGTATAGCTGGGATCTGATGCAGAGTGCTCAAGCTGGGATAAACTATTTAAATATATGCTTCATATCAATTTTATCGAACTTGTTTAATAAATTAAATATTCCAGCACTCATGCAAGATCCGCTATTACCTATGTTCATGAAACTTTACATACATCTTCATCTTACTAAAAGGAATATGTTGCACGTGTTAAACAGATCTGAATCAAAAAGTCTGAATTTCATTTTTGCAGAGTTATGCCCCTTTTTCCTTTAACCTGCTCAACACTTGAGCAAACTATTGACATTATGGTGATGAAACGAGATTCAGTTCTTCCTGTAAATATCAATTATTCAGTGCCATTGACACGTCCAAATAACGCTGTATTTCATTCTTCTGGCAGAATAATGCCCCTTTTCATAAAAGATTAACCGGCATCCTAACCTAGCATATAACTTGGCAAACTACTGATCTATGGTCACGAAACTATTGACAAAGTTCTTTCTGTACTAGTCGATCCATATTAGACCAACACCATTAGGTTGTGTTTCAGCTGTATTATCGATGGGAATGCGAAAGATTCTATATTATTATAATATCTTGATTTATCGAGGTTAACATAAATTTTGCTTACACTCAGTCTGACATATGGTCTTCAAACAAAAAAGATTGTACAGTATATGTACAAATTGTACATACATTTGTTGAAACAATGTTACGCACAATAATTGCTAGGATGAATAAAACTATAAGCTTTAACATATGAATAATTTCAAATTCACTCATATTTGTCTAGTTATACAACATACAAGCTAATCCACCAAGTGAAATATATATTTTAGGTAAGTAGATGATTTTAGTAGCGCATATTCATCCGATGGATAAACAGCATACACGCTAAGTCCACCAAGAGAAAAGAATGTGTTTTACGAATCCAGGTACAATTTGAAAAACTCAATAACCCCTGAAACTGTTTAGAACCCTAATAACTCATATTTCTCTGCGGTAAGACAACATATAATACAAATTAATACACCACAAGACTTTAAGTTTCAAGAATAGTTAAAATTTCATGAGGTGAAATTTTCGCAAGCGTTTGAATTGGTGTACTAATGTCGATCGTCTAATTTCGATTTCAAATACTTGCACCAATTATTCATGAAGATTTTACTACCATCGCTCTTCACGATTACGAGTATGACCTTTATAGAGACTATAAACCTTTGGAAAACACTAAGTCGGATAGAGGCTATGAAGGACACACAAAACAAAACTTTTTTTTTTAAAACAAAATCGACCGTCATAATTATATACCAGAAAAATGTGCTGAAAATGACATAAACCCATTCATCCAACCATCAAACTATAACTGGAAAATGTGTTTGACGGAAACTTTGACTATGTCAAAATTTAATAGAAAAGGGGAAAAATTATGGCATTTTAAACTTTAAAGTTCTCCGGCCATGTTTTGTTTCATGAACATGTTTATGTTGATTTAAATCGAAATCAATACGCAACAATAGCTATTTACACTTCACACATTGCAATATATGTGACAAGCGAGAATAAGATTTTATTTGATGACGCAAAAAAAATTGAACAGGTAAATTAGTCCACAGGTAAATGTTTCAATTATCCGGCAATAGTTGTGCAGCTATACAATTCAGATTTACCTCATTTCCCCGTGTAGTCACGCAATACGTCATGCACATAATACTTATATTAACATACAACTCAGAAGCGGTTTTGAATATGTTTCTCTCCGGGACTGTCAAAAACTGTTCATATGATGTTTAAGATTTAAATTTGTTAATTGGTAATACTACAAAAAGGGTGGCCATTAATCTTTATACATCTTTTTATACAATTTCTTGTTTTGAAAATAAGCAAAAATTATTATAATCCCATTTTGCTATTCACTACATAAATCTTCAGAATGTATTCTCTTCCAAATGAGTGAATAATTGAGAGAGACGATAGAAGGAAAAGTTAAGATGTCACGTGATATTAATATTCATTCAGGGCATTCATGGTAGGTGGTAGATGGGTGTGACGGTATTTAGGAGGGTACACGATTACCAATACTGCTTTCTTCTTAGCTCGTCCCGTGTGGTTCCCGGGGGCCCCCGTTTTGTCACGGGGCAAAGAATAGGGCCAATGCAGATCCCTTTGGAAGGGTAAGCATAGGGGTAGAATCCCCCCATATTAATGTTCATTTTATCTTCTTTTGTTCATGTTCATTAAAGGTCTTCATCATGATCCCTGCATTGTTTCAGGTGCTATCTCGCTCGCATCAAAAGAGCAGTGGCAGAAAAACAATAACGTGGCTCCAGCGTAAATGGAGTTTTTACGATAGAATTTGCAGCAACTCTACAGTTCAGGGTGAGAAGGTTCTAGGCCCATTTTCCATATTTTATCTCGATGTACATGGAAGATGAGCCTGGCCTGTTCATGCCTTTTAGGCGCCATTTAACCTTTTCATGTGTTGGTGCGCCTTAAAACCCCAATTCAATATCAATATCTTCTTAGCTCAGAGGTTACTGTAAGGCGATGGCATGGTAACACGAATACTGATGTTTTATTATTAAGCACAACGATGATACTACATGCAATTGATTTATCAAAGTCCTCGGTAATACAGTGGATAAGGTGTATTACTAAGAGCTGGGTTCGACCCCTGGTGGTGGCATGTCTGATTGGAATATTTATCTCAATCTCCTCTCCATCTGAGGTTGTTGTTCCAATTAATAAACCCATAGTTCATAATGTCTGAGTCTACTTATAGACTGTCAGTCATATGTGAACCGATATAACTACATTTATCGGGTGGGGAAGGCGGGAGGAGCGGGGTGAGCGGAGTCGGAGGGATAAAAGCCTATGTTGATTTTTAAAGGGCACTCGACCAAAAACAAACAAACATATATACACGCATCCTTGAGAATGATGAAGGCAAAAATTGTCCGCATACATCATTTCACCCTTTGAAACTTTTAAAATCTCATGTGACGTCACATATCTTGTAACTTTTGACTTGGTATTTGAATGTGGACTTCGGGAAAACACGGAATTGTGATTTTTGCAATGTGTTTAATAAAATTAGAATTTAAAAGATCTATCATATTCACCGATTTATTTATAAATATTTAGCTGCTGCTTGACATTTTGTTCATTACCGTTTATAAGCTAATTTTAGAATTTATTACGCTGTGAGCTTACCCCTATTTACTCATATGCCATGTAACAGCACTACAGTACAGTACACACAAAAAAAAATCAAACGCTTGCGTAAACTAGTGACCAAACGTTTTTTGGGGTAGCAAACAGTTTTGTTTTTTTGAAAAATTAAATACTGCTGGAGAAAGGATTAAACTCATCGTTCATGTTCTTGTTTTTTTTCTCGCTGTTAAAATCTCCATTAAATCCACCATCCCGAAATCTGTTCAAGACGCAGTTTATTTACGTTTTTTGCACGTGACCTATTTTAAGTAAATATCCCTCCGCGGCGACTTGGCGCACCCACAGTAATACACAGTCACTCATGTAAAATCCTCTATTTACAGTACAGCCGTACAGCCGATAATGTTAGATATTGTCGTTTACACATGCATTATTTTATGATATTATACCTCTTTTGCATATTCCACTCTTTGTTTAATGTGACGTCATCCGGTCCATAAACTTGCATATTGACCGGCCCCGGTCCGAGAGCTATAATTTCGGACGTGTGAAAAAAAACGACGTCAAATTTAAATAAAACATAAAAGGTAATGTTTTAATTTTTGGTCAGATTCGGTATAATATGAAAAATAATGCGTGGTGCTTTGATCCATATACAGTTTATTGACTGGGCCGTCAGACCTAGAATTTTATATGGACCTCAGCTTCAACACGGTCCATATTACATTCTAGGTCTGACTGCCCAGTCCATAATCTTGCATATGGACCTCAGCACCATATAATTAACTGATTTTATTTTGGCCATTTCCGACAGGGCATAGGTTTAGTGTCGATTGTTTGTAAGTGGATTTGGTTTTCAGTTTGCAGACTAAATGTTCATTTTACCACATGAAAATACCTTGTCAAGTTACCTACCTTCCGGCTCCGATAGAGTTCAAGATAGTGCAAGTGGGAGATAGTTAAGCTTATTCTAATTCACCGGTGTATGGTAATTTGATAGTTCACTGAATAGTTGCAACATAATTATGCAAAAGATGAATTATGTATCCTTAATTTGTTTGGCGAAATAAATAGTTGTTTACACATCGTGTTCATGTTGTACATGCATAATTTTGTGTATCGTTTTACAATTGTTATGGGGAAATAAAAACATACAATTGAACATATGTTTTTACATTTATAAAAATACCAGGACTATTAGCAAGATCGCCACGTCTTAACGCCACGTCTTGGTGAACGTACTCTACGTTTTAGGACCAGGGATTCAAAACCGTAAATATATAACTGTTATCATTTTTGTCGCAATAAAGGTAGTTTAATTCAATAAGTACCCCGTATTAATACCCTCAAATTGCGAGCCACTAATACACATAAGCTTGAGAAACATCCTATTTATATATCAGGTTTAAAACTGTAGTAGAATAAATGCGGTTCAATTTGTTTTGGTCAAAATAAATTCTCATTTTCGTTTGGCCCACGCTAGAGTTTTGCTAGAATAACAGCAATATACTTAATGTGTTTAATGTGCCATTTAAGTTGAATTCATGAGAAATCGCATGCCGTTGAGGTCATACAGCGGAACAAAAGCAGCACGGACACAATGAGTTATATCTCATATGTTTTAAGTATGCCACAGACCACAATAGCAATGTGGCAATATACACGTGATGATAACTAAAAACCCAATACGTGTGTTTACTAAATCTGTAACAGTATCTGTGCAGTTTCTGTTAAACGAGTTCATATGTTTTCTATTTATATCCCAGTTCAATTTAGGGCCCCATTCCCCTCCTCAAAAAGTTCTTTTTCCCCTTTTTAGAGAAAAATATCCATACAAAAAAAAACCTTTTTATTTTATTTGTTTTTACTTATAAATGTTGTTTCTTAGTTGGCCATCCATAACATGTCCATCAAACATGTTCTTGATGTGCATTTAATTTAATATTGTCAAAATTCCCCCTTTTTCCAATTCACGTCGAATTTTTTCCCCTCTAAAGGGCCCCGACCCCATTGCCCCAAAAGTTAAAAAAACACTATCTCACATTTAAAGATGTATGATTGTTCAAGTACAATGTGTTTTATTGGAATTAAACTAGCTCATTTTCTTTTTGGCCACGCTATTATTTGACTTTTGCTAGAATGGTAGCTATATTTATAATTAGGGTGATCATTTGTTAAATGTGCCATTCATTTTGACTGACACTTGTAACAGTATGTGAAATCGTGTGACACTGAAATCACACAGAGTCACAGAAGCCGCCCGGACAAAGCAACAAGAATATTGATCTCATATGTTTCGCGTATGCCACAGGTCACACTAGCAATGTGGCAATTTACACGTGATGACAAAAATCCAAAACAGTTGGTTACTAACTCTGTACTAGTTTATGAGCATAAGGGGATGGGTGGGGAGACGCTTGAAAACAATCTAGATTAAAAAGCAATCGTCTACGTGAAAATAATACATTTCTGGATCATATACGTACATGCTCTTACTAAAGGTATGGGAGACTGCATTGGAAACATTCAAGTCAGTGGCAAATGAAACAATACTGTGATAAATTATCAACGGCCTGGTGTGCCAAGGACTTTGGAATCATACGGATTGAAACAACTGGAACTATGTTTGTTCTTTGTTTTATAGAATTCAACGATTCACACCATTTTCATCGAAAGTGTAAATATGGTCAGTGTCAAAAAAGCGGCTGGTGGTTAATCCAGGTTCTAGGATGCATCAAGCCTCAATCTTACCATATCTTTATCCCAATAAAACGGAGAAGTCTAAATAAAGAAATCCCCGCCAGGCTATATCTTCTTACAAACTAGATGATCATGTATATTTAAATATAATCCTTAAAAGCCTAGAAAACAATAAAGCGAGTACGCAGTGACTTGGCCAGATCAACACAAGAAAACACACATTAAAAAAGGAAAAAAATATCGGACAGGGAAAGCAGCATTCAAGGACAACAGTCAACCACAAAACACAAAAACAAACACGCAAACAGACAAATGAAAAGACAAAAGTAATAAAAAATGCAAACGACATCACAAACACAAAAGGGTTGACAATAGGGCTACCGCCTTGGAACGGTCAGTGGCAAAGTAGGCCACTGGGGGTTTACACCGGTTCTAGGGTGCACCAAACCTCACACTTACCCTACTGTCATCCCATTAAAACAGGACAGTGTAAATAAAGAAATCCCCGCCATGATCTAATCTCTAACCAACAAGGCAGCATCAATAGGCAATATAAGTAAAACACAAATATGCTCGTGTAAATATAATACAAAAAAACAAAAGCCTAGAAAGCCACAATGAAGGTACTCAATGACTTTGCAGAAGCCAGAGCAGTAAGAGAATAAACCATTAAGGGCACGACAAGAAAGATCATGGACAAACATCAAACGCCAAAAAAAATTGCAAAGGTTTTACGAAGTTTATGGTAACGGTAACCCTGATTGAGTAACTTTTTAGTTATACAAAGATTACGAATATTAAAGTCCTCAACTCGAGTACAAGCTCTAGAAAAACGAATAAGTTGAGACTGATACACCCCATAAGAAGTTGCTCGGGGAACATCCCCATCCAAGTGGGGATAATTAACAATGTCAAAATTAAAATCATCTCTCTTGTCATAGATTTTGCTAATTATTTTACCATTTTCAATCGAGAGATCTTAATCAAGAAAAGAAGCGTTATTATCAGATATATTTTCTTTATTAAGCCGAAGTTATTTAGGAACTGACTCAAAGGCACGATAAGACAAGATTGAAGACAAACATCAAACGTTTACGTCCTTTCGGGATTAGGTAGACTGAAACACGAGACCATCTGAGACTTCATTTCTAAGGAATAACGTTTGTCCATTGTTCACTAGGTGTCCGGTCATCGCACTATCAAAGAGGAAAGCAGTGGCGAACTGTAAACAAACAAACATTGCATTGGACAGTGATGGTATCACAACCTCTTTTGATAAACATTTTAACAAGTTTGATAAAGAGTATGAAAGTGATCATGACCAAAGAGTTCGCGAAGTTTGTAAATCACGTCACACGACTAAGAAATACAAAAAGATCGGACAGGGAAAGTAGCATTCAAGGAGGACAGTCAACCACAAAACACAGAAACAAACACGCAAACAGACAAACAAGAAGGCAAAGGCAATATTAAATGCAAAAGACAACACAAACACAAAAGGGTTGACAATAGGGTTACCGCCTTGGAACGGTCAGTGGCAAAGTAGGCCACTGGGGGTTTAAACCGGTTCTAGGGTGCACCAAACCTCACACTTACCCTTCTGCCACCCCATTCAAACAGGAAATTGTAAATAAAGAAATCCCCGCCATAATCTAATCTCTAACCAACATCGCAGCATCAATAGGCAATATAAGTAAAACACAAATATGCTCGTGTAAATATGATACAAAAACAACAACAATAGCCTAGAAAGCCACAATGAAGGTACTCAGTGACTTGGCAGAAGCCAGAGCAGTAAGAGAATAAATCATTAAGGGCACGACAAGAAAGATCATGGACAAACATCAAACGCCACCGTCCCAATGGGCTTTTAGTCGCGCAACTATAGATATTCGTACTAACCACAGATTCTACTTCTAGGCTATTGTTTTTTTTGTATTATATTTACACGAGCATATTTGTGTTTTACTTTAATATTGTCTATTGATGCTGACTATTGATGCCTTGCCAACAGTCCAGAAGCATAGAATTGTCAAAGTAAAACATCATCTTGTATTACGAAATTCCCGGATAAAAGTACATGTAGATCTACAACTCGAACAGGAAAAGTAGCATTCAAGGACGACGGTCAACAATAACACACACAGAAACAAAGTTAGACTTTAAAGATGAATAAAAGTCAAGATAAGACATCACAGACACAAAAAGGTTGACAGTAGGGCTAACGCCTTGGAGCGGTCAGTGACAAAAAAAGGACGCGGGGGCTTTAAACCAGGTTCTAGGGTATACCAAACCTCACTCTTACCCTTCTGTCATCACAATAAACGGGACAATGTTAATAAAGATATCATCGCCAGGTTGTAATATCTAACAAACAAGGCAGCATTAATAGGTAATATAAGTAAAACACATAAATGATCATGTATATATAATATAAAAAAGCATAGAAAGCCATAAAGTAAGTTCTCAATGAAACCAGAGCAACAAGAGAACAAACTGTAAATGGTACAACAGGACATGATTAAAGACAAACATCAATCGCTACCGACCTATAAGGATTTATAGTGTCATCATAGTGTCTGGTCATGGCATAATCAAAGAGGAAACTGTGAATGGGTCAACCAATAAACATACAGTACGTTGCAAAATGATAGGGTCATAACCTCTTTTAATACACTTTTTGACAAGTTTAATAAAGATTGTATGAAAGTGATTATGCCCAAGGAACTTACGAAGTTTGTAAATCACATCACCATAGAAGTCAGGTTGTAAAATCCTTGCCGGAAAAGAGTTCTTAGATTAATTTTATATTTCAAAACTAGATCAGGGTTACGATAATAAAACTTTGCAAACGTTTTTCGAAGTTTATGGTAACGGTAACCCTGATGGAGTATCGTTTTAGTTATACACATAGTCCTCAATACGACTACAAGCTCTATAAAAACTAATAAATTGAGAAACATAGACCCCATAAGAAGTAGCTCGGGGAACATCCCCATCTAAATGAGAAAATGTAACAATATTTTAATTGAAATCATCTATCTTGTCATGGATGTTACTAATTAATTCGCCATTTTCAATAGAGAGATGTAAATCAAGAAAAGAAGCGACAGTATCAGAAATGTTAACTTTGTCGAGTTGAAGTTCCTTAGGATAGATATTATTAAACATAGTAAAAAAGCAGGATTGTCAATGTTCATTATGTCTTCAAAATACAGGGAGTGTCATTAAAAGCTTTAATTACATCTGCCTGAGTATACAATACAAGAGCAAACAGGTGCACAATTCGTACCCATAGGGATACCAACACTGTATATATAAACGATAGTTACATATACCTGACGAAAACATTATCTAATTTTTAATAGACCAAAATAAATTAATCCCAGAGTTTTCATAAGTTTTAGCACAATATTGTTTAACATGATCTTTAACGGCAGTAAAACAAGAAGTTGAAGCCCTTAGTTTGTTATGGTGTATAATACATCTGTATACACAATATATGACGCCATAGTTTTGTAGTACAGTACGTATGTATAAACAATCCATGACGCCATTAGTTTGTTATGTTGTACAGTACATATGTATAAACAATCCATGACGTCATTAATCTTTTCTGTTGTACAGTACATATGTATATACAATACATGTCGTCATTAATGTATTAGTTTCTATGGAGGTAACTATTGCTTGATAAGACTATTATGTAATTGACAATATCGAACCTGTTAAATTAAATGAATTGCAGTAAACGTTTCTACTAAATGTGAAATGCTAGTATTCTGAAACTTCAAAAACCTTCGTAGTCTATTTATCAAAACATATAATACCTCTGAAAGAAACGTTCCGAGGTTTAACTATA
The DNA here is from genome assembly GCA_037043455.1 of Cyrtodaria siliqua. Lineage (NCBI taxonomy): Eukaryota > Metazoa > Mollusca > Bivalvia > Adapedonta > Hiatellidae > Cyrtodaria > Cyrtodaria siliqua. The sequence goes on along the minus strand of JAWPHD010010173.1, from coordinate 76,927 downwards.
CAATGTACACTTTTCAAACGTATATATTTGAACAACGAAACGTATTACAGTTTCTGTTTTCTTTAGATTCTAAACTATAAGTAAGTAATTAAATAAAAATCAATTTGGCAAGGCGTATATTGTGTTTAACAGATGATTGCCGTTTAATATGAATTGGAAAAAGGCAAATAAAGTTAAACAGATAAAACAAATGATGGACTGTATGTTCCTTTACTATATGTCAATACGTGGTCCGAGCATTAACTTTCATACCCTATCCAACCCCTTCTCCAAGAAGCAAAAACGGGGTTGGCTGGGGTATGAAATAAACCTTAATTTCGGCTTAAAAGGTGAAGCATATTGTAAACTTAAAACATTCAATAGTTCATTTTAAACAGGTTATAGCATTTTATTCAGTAGTAAATGTGTTTTATTGTTGAAATATCCGTTATAAAACCCTGCTAATATAACCTTTCCCATCGCCTAATGAAATTAAGGCGGGACCACGTAACGCGATCAGAGAAGGGAAATAGCCTACAATGAAAGTAATTGGCTAGGAAAACGGTATTTCCCCTTCCCTTGGCTTGGCAGGGGTATGAAATAAAACCTTAATTTCGCCTTAAAAAGTTTACAAAAGAAATAAATTTTTTATATAAAATAAAAAACAAACATTAAATAGGTAATTTTAAACAGGTTATTGTATTACGTTCGGTAATAAATGTTTTTAAACGTACTTTACTTTTCTCGATTTGAATCTGGAGCAAACATAAGCAAAATTTAGGACAAGCAAAACGATTTTAATTTCGATATCGTTCATGATCCCTACTTATACTTGGATGTTTCCAGAGCAACATCTTATGTGGTATTATGAGCTTGCAGTCGAGTTGAGGAAATTAATATTCGTAACATGTGTATAAATATACAGCTACTGTATCTGGCCTACCGTTACCATACACTTCGAAAAAAAAACTTTGCAAAAGGTTATCGAAATCCTGATCTACAAATCTGAGAACTCCTCTGATTCATGGGCTATCACAAACTGACTTGTATGGTGACGTGATTTTAAAATTTCGAACGATACTGGGTTATTATCACTTTCATACAATATTTCTTAAGAGGTTATGACCCTATTACTTTGCAACGAACTGCATGTATAGTGATTGATTCATTTACAGTTCGCCATTATGATTTCTTCAATTGTTGACCCTATGATGTCGTCTACCTACATCCTGAGAGGACGGTAACGTTTGATGTTTGTCTCCATTTATTTCCTGTCGTGAATGGTCTCTTGTTGCTCTGGCCTTTACCAAGTAATTGGGAACATGCTTTATGACTTTCTAGACTCATGTTTTTCAGCTGCTGAAAGCCGAAGGCAGCTGATCCATATATGGGTTCTGTATTTGTCTATGGTGGTTAACAGACTGTGAATCATGTGGCTGACGATAAGCATGCATTACAGCTTCAGTTCATAGTGAACTAGTCTAAAACAAACTTCACTGGTATAAACACATATTTTACAACGTTAAAAGGTTGCCGTTTTACTTGCTGAAATGACGTTTTCCTAGATCAGTCTACTGATGTGTAATATTTTCGGGATATTTACGTCCGGGATTTTTTATGCAGCATAATGGAAGTGTAATTGAAACTGAATGAAACCGCAAGTATTGGAATGGAATAAGTGCAAATCTGTATTTTCATGGAATAATACCCATAAATCCACGAATATATAATGAGAAGTTTGAGGGGGGGTTGGGGAGGAAGGGGGGGGTGGCTTATTCATAATGCGGTATTCCTGCTGATCGTTGTCGGTGTTGTCTGTCCCTTTTATGTAAACTTGCATCTCACAAACTACTTTAGGTCATCAATTGAAACTTCACACATGCATTCTTATTCATCATAAGACAACACCGCAGAGCCAGGTTCTATAACATTTGCTTTTATTTTAAGAAATAAATGGTCCCTTTAATACCTGATTAAAGTTTTTAAACTTAGTTAAAGTTTGTATATAAGCTTGGAACTCGCAATCTGCATAACGGATTGAAACTTCGCGCATGTATTATCCATTGTAAGACCACAACAAAGAGCCACGTTACATAAATCTTTGCTATTATTGTAACAAAATTAAGGCCCCTGTTTACTTAATAAAAAAACAGTTTCACATTGTCCAGTCACTTTAAAAAATGATTTCTAATTTGAATCGTTTTTTTTTTTATTTGAAGGATTATATCAATAAAACCTTGGCCAGGTTTCAAAATAAACAATATTGACGCATTCAATGTTGTGTAGTTATTGTTTTTGATAATTTAAAATAACAACACTTTTTCAGCTTTATAACGTTCATAATTTCAATAATTAGTTCAAAGTACAGCAAAAACAAGTGTTTGCTTTCCTATCAGTTCACAGGCGAACATTCATGTTTATTTGCTTATCGGCAGCTTTTTTAAGCTTAGAACCTCACTTGTATATTCATATATTATACATGACCATATGTGTGTTATACTTGTATTGCCTATTAATGCTGCATAGTTTGTTAGAGGATAAGTATGACCAGGCGTGTATTTTTTATTGACACTGTCCCGTTTTATTCGGTTGACAATAGGGTAAGAGTGAGGTTTCGTGCACTCTAGAACCTGGTTTAAACATCAAGAGGTCTTTCCTGTCACTGACCGTTCCATGGCGGTATCTATTTTGTCAATCCTTCTATGTTTGTGTTTTCATGAACATTGCCTTTTTGATATCCTCGTATGTTTTATTTGTTTTTGGTTGACATGGTCCCCGAATGCAACATTTCCTGTTCGATTTTTAATTCTTCCATTTTTGGTAAAGTTGAGATGCAACGAACTCAACGTTATAACCATCGGTTCCAATATAAATAATATAGAGTTGAGTAAATGAACTGTAATAATTGATTGTTGAAATAACCAAAAAAATCTAAACACAACAACCCAGTAGAATACAAAACGTATGAAAATAAAATAAATCGGTAATTAACTACCTTTAATCCTGATAAAGTGGTTCATGCATCAAATCTCTATATTATTGCAAACCTTTCCGTGTATACACGCAAATAATACAATGCGGAATCACAAATGTATTGATAATCCGGAAGGTAAACAGATGGATTGAATGTATAACCGCTTAAAACTTAAACGTGTAATACGTCATAATTGAAACACAGTTCAGTGTATATGTTTAGGTTTATCTAACGGAGTTTTTTAAAAAAACAAAAACAATGAATGACACTACGTATGAGAGTGAGCAAGAAGAACCTAAACACAATAATATACTTTTTACATATATAAAATAGTCTTAGTTTTTCAATATTTTATGTTTGAACTCGATACTCTTGCAAATATTACTTTATAATAAAGAAAATCATATTTGGATTAAACATGTTTTGGTTTTAGCAAATAACTACTGTACTTATGTGTTTTTTATAGCATGAAGAATGTAATTATTATTCAGACATTACACATTAGTATAAATCACACGGACTTCATAACGTAAAAGCGTACATGTAATGATTATTTCAATTTCTTTAAGAATATATAACATTCCAAGTTGCTCGACCTTATCCCTTTACTTTATAAATATAGATGCATTCATCTGAATTATAATATAATAAAAACATGCTACGTTAATAACTTTACTTATTAGAACGCAAACTGATGTATTGCTCTTTTATTATTTATTTTTAAAATTTTCTCAGTTGAATATATAAAATGATAATAACATTTCGTTGTATTTTAACATCTTCCCACACCGCTCCCGATCCATCTCCTATAATGAACATAAGGCACGTTTGTTGCTTGTTATACATGTTATATTGTGCTTACCATAGGATGCTTTATGTCCTATATACGAGTACTACCTGTGTGAGCTGGCAGCGGAATAAGGAAGGTGAATATAAAATTAAAAACAGAAAACCCATTTCGTTGTACACATATGCCACATTTCCATCATACATTGTTTTCAATACGATAGTTTATATTTGATTTAATCATATCTATACATGTATTTTACACTTTACAATTACTCATGCACTAGGTATGACTTGATTTGTTAACAACATAAATGGTAACATATATAATAGTAATATTATTCCATCATTAGTTTGTTTTATATGTTTATAATGTGTTGACAGTATGAATTTGTAAGTGGAATTAATTATGTTACATTATAACTGATATTCTAACACGTTATCTTTATTTTAAAAACATGTCCTTCTATCTAATTAATCATTGGCACAATGTATTATTCCTTGTAACTCTCAAAACCCATCCGGCTTGGACGTGGATTATTGTGCGCTGTATCTCGCCTGATTGTATTAGGTATAGCAGAATCAGACACGGCCCTGCAAACGATACAAATCATACCTTAAATAATAATGTATAAAGTATGAACTTACCATATTTTATAAAGTGTCAATTAAATAAATAAACTCATACTTGATTGGCGTAACTTTAAACTCACAGAATGAGGTGATTATGTCATCATCAAATGAATTGTTTCGCATTCAGGTAGATACAGAATATATATTAATCTACTATTCTTGTTTATATTCAATCATTTGCTTTATATTAAATACAATATATGTTCAACGGTAGGGAATGTAAAATGTATAAAACCAAACCTACTTTCTTGGTTTAAGCAACTTTTGTTGAATTGAACATATAATGACAATTACAACAATGAATGTTGCAACTCCGCCACATATTCCAAGTGGTAATAACACATCGGTTGTAGTCGGGTGCTCTACATAATCTGTCACACATCCTAAATTTGAAATCAAATCGTATAGATTATCATGCACTACTATACATCGCGAATTATCCAAATATTTTGATTTTAAATTAAGGTAATGTCACAAACAAACTCAAGAGAACAAATGTATAATTACAATACAAATCGTAGCATTCAAACCTGTATTTAGATACCACTAAAGGAAAGAGCAAAAGCGGTCTCTTTACACAGGTTGTCTGTTAAAACAGGTGCATTTTAATTTAAAACCATATAGTAGGAAACTGAAACAGTGTACTCTCTTATAGTTTCTTAATATAGTTGATATATTAAGCATGTTCGACTGTTTCACGTACAATGACGAATATAAAGCTGTTATAAAATGTTATATGTAAAGTGTTAATTACATTATTATATTATTATTTTCAAACTGCCGTTTTGAAATGCACTTTTCCATTAATGATGTGGTGTTTATTCTTTTAATTACGGTGACATTTTTGGATGTCTTGCATATTATTTGTATATTTTAATGTTATGATTAACCATGTTTTTGTTTAATGTGTGCGTACTCACTGTATGTCCAATCATACATATTTGCACACGGAAAACAAGCATTGCAATCGTCATTTAAGCGTGTCTCGTTTTCTATAAAACAGCGACTGTTAATGTAACACCACTGATCCTGAAACATACATTTATTTATTTATTTATTGCATTACAAACTAATATGTATTAACTATAGATCTTCATTCATTACAAACTAATACGTATTAACTATAGATCTTCATTCATTACAAACTAATACATATTAACTATAGATCTTCATTCATTACAAACTAATACGTATTAACTATAGATCTTCATTCATTACAAACTAATACGTATTAACTATAGATCTTCATTCATTACAAACTAATACTTATTAACTATAGATCTTCATTCATTACAAACTAATACGTAATAACTATAGATCTTCATTCAATACAGACTAATACGTATTAACTATAGATCTTCATTCATTACAAACTAATACGTATTAACTATAGATGTTCCTATAGATCTTCATTCATTACAAACTAATACTTATTAACTATAGATCTTAATTCATTACAAACTAATACGTATTAACTAAAGATCTTCATTCATTACAAACTAATACTTATTAACTATAGATCTTCATTCATTACAAACTAATACGTATTAACTATAGATCTTCATTCAATACAGACTAATACGTATTAACTCTAGATCTTCATTCATTACAAATTAATACGTATTGACAATATATCTTCATTCATTACAAACTAATACGTATTAACTACAGATCTTCATTCATTACAAACTAATACGTATTCACTATAGATCTTCATTCATTACAAACTAATACGTATTAACTATAGATCTTCATTCATTACAAACTAATACGTATTAACTATAGATCTTCATTCATTACAAACTGATACGTATTAACTATAGATCTTTATGCATTATAAACTAATACGTATTAACTATAGATCTTCATTCATTACAAACTAATACGTATTAACTATAGATCTTCATTCATTACAAACTAATACGTATTAACTATAGATCTTCATTCATTACAAACTAATACGTATTAACTATAGATCTTCATTCATTACAAACTAATACGTATTAACTATAGATCTTCATTCATAACAAACTAATGCGTATTAACTATAGATCTTCATTCATTACAAACAAATACGTATTCACTATAGATCTTCATGCATTACAAACTAATGCGTATTAACTATAGATCTTCATTCAGTACAAACTAATACGTATTAACTATAGATCTTCATTCATTACAAACTAATACGTATTAACTAAAGATCGTCATGCATTACAAACTAATACGTATTAACTATAGATCTTCATTCATTACAAACTAATACGTATTAACTATAGATCTTCATTCATTACAAACTAATACGTATTAACTATAGATCTTCATTCATTACAAACTAATACGTATTAACTATAGATCTTCATTCATTACAAACTAATACGTATTAACTATAGATCTTCATGCATTACAAACTAATACGTATTAACTATAGATCTTCATTCATTACAAACTAATACGTATTAACTATAGATCCTCATTCATTGCAAACTAATACGTATTAACTATAGATCTTTATGCATTACAAACTAATACGTATTAACTATATATCTTCATTCATTACAAACTAATACGTATTAACTATAGATCCTCATTCATTACAAACTAATACGTATTAACTATAGATCTTCATTCATTACAAACTAATACGTATTAACTATAGATCTTCATGCATTACAAACTAATACGTATTAACTATAGATCTTCATTCATTACAAACTAATACGTATTAACTATAGATCTTCATTCATTACAAACTAATACGTATTAACTATATATCTTCATTCATTACAAACTAATACGTATTAACTATAGATCCTCATTCATTACAAACTAATACGTATTAACTATAGATCTTCATTCATTACAAACTAATACGTATTAACTATAGTTCCTCATTCATTACGAACTAATACGTATTAACTATAGATCTTCATGCATTACAAACTAATACGTATTCACTATAGATCTTCATTCATTATAAACTAATACGTATTCACTATAGATCTTCATTCATTAGAAACTAATAAGTATTAACTATAGATCTTCATTCATTACAAACTAATACGTATTAACTATGGATCTTCATGCATTACAAACTAATACGTATTAACTATAGATCTTCATTCATTACAAACTAATACGTATTAACTATAGATCTTCATTCATTACAAACTAATACGTATTAACTATAGATCTTCATTCATTACAAACTAATACGTATTAACTATAGATCCTCATTCATTACAAACTAATACGTATTAACCATAGATCACCATTCATTACAAACTAATACGTATTAACTATAGATCCTCATTCATTACAAACTAATACGTATTAACTATAGATCTTCATGCATTACAAACTAATACGTATTAACTATAGATCTTCATTCATTACACACTAATACGTATTAACTATAGATCTTCATTCATTACAAACTAATACGTATTAACTATAGATCTTCATGCATTACAAACTAATATGTATTAACTATAGATCTTCATTCATTACAAACTAATACGTATTAACTATAGATCTTCATTCATTACAAACTAATACGTATTAACTATAGATCTTCATTCATTACAAACTAATACGTATTAACTATAGATCCTCATTCATTACAAACTAATACGTATTAACTATAGATCTTCATGCATTACAAACTAATACGTATTAACTATAGATCTTCATTCATTACAAACTAATACGTATTAACTATAGATCTTCATTCATTACAAACTAATACGTATTAACTATAGATCTTCATGCATTACAAACTAATACGTATTAACTATAGATCTTCATTCATTACAAACTTATACGTATTAACTATAAATCTTCATTCATTACAAACTAATACGTATTAACTATAGATCTTCATTCATTACACACTAATACGTATTAACTATAGATCCTCATTCATTACAAACTAATACGTATTAACTATAGATCTTCATTCATTACAAACTAATACGTATTAACTATATATCTTCATTCATTACAAACTAATACGTATTAACTATAGATCTTCATTCATTACAAACTAATACGTATTAACTATAGATCTTCATGCATTACAAACTAATACGTATTAACTATAGATCTTCATTCATTACAAACTAATACGTATTAACTATATATCTTCATTCATTACAAACTAATACGTATTAACTATAGATCTTCATTCATTACAAACTAATACGTATTAACTATAGATCCTCATTCATTACAAACTAATACGTATTAACTATAGATCTTCATGCATTACAAACTAATACGTATTAACTATAGATCTTCATTCATTACAAACTAATACGTATTAACTATAGATCTTCATTCATTACAAACTAATACGTATTAACTATAGATCTTCATGCATTACAAACTAATACGTATTAACTATAGATCTTCATTCATTACAAACTAATACGTATTAACTATAGATCTTCATTCATTACAAACTAATACGTATTAACTATAGATCTTCATTCATTACAAACTAATACGTATTAACTATAGATCCTCATTCATTACAAACTAATACGTATTAACTATAGATCTTCATGCATTACAAACTAATACGTATTAACTATAGATCTTCATTCATTACAAACTAATACGTATTAACTATAGATCTTCATTCATTACAAACTAATACGTATTAACTATAGATCTTCATGCATTACAAACTAATACGTATTAACTATAGATCTTCATTCATTACATACTAATACGTATTAACTATAGATCTTCATTCATTACATACTAATACGTATTAACTCTAGATCTTCATTCATTACAAACTAATACGTATTAACTATAGATCCTCATTCATTACAAAATAATACGTATTAACTATAGATCTTCATGCATTACAAACTAATACGTATTAACTATAGATCTTCATGCATTACAAACTAATACGTATTAACTATATATCTTCATTCATTACAAACTAATACGTATTAACTATAGATCTGCATGCATTATGAACTAATACGTATTAACTATAGATCTTCATTCATTACAAACTAATACGTATTAACTATAGTTCTTCATTCATTACAAACTAATACGTATTAACTATAGATCTTCATGCATTATGAACTAATACGTATTAACTATAGATCTTCATTCATTACAAACTAATACGTATTAACTATATATCTTCATTCATTACAAACTAATACGTATTAACTATAGATCTTCATGCATTACAAACTAATACGTATTAACTATAGATCTTCATTCATTACAAACTAATACGTATTAACTATAGATCTTCATTCATTACAAACTAATACTTATTCACTATAGATCTTCATTCATTACAAACTAATACATATTAACTATAGGTCTTCATTCATTACAAACTAATACGTATTAACTATAGATCTTCATGCATTACAAACTAATACGTATTAACTATAGATCTTCATGCATTACAAACTAATACGTATTAACTATATATCTTCATTCATTACAAACTAATACGTATTAACTATAGATCTTCATTCATTACAAACTAATACGTATTAACTATAGATCTTCATGCATTACAAACTAATACGTATTAACTATAGATCTTCATGCATTACAAACTAATACGTATTAACTATAGATCTTCATGCATTACAAACTAATACGTATTAACTATAGATCTTCATTCATTACAAACTAATACGTATTAACTATAGATTTTCATTCATTACAAACTAATGCGTATTAACTATAGATCTTCATGCATTACAAACTAATACGTATTAACTATAGATCTTCATTCATTACAAACTAATACGTATTAACTATAGATCTTCATTCATTACAAACTAATACTCATTAACTATAGATCTTCATTCATTACAAACTAATACGTATTAACTATAGATTTTCATTCATTACAATTAATACTTATTAACTATAGATCTTCATTAATTACAAACTAATACGTATTAACTATAGATCTTCATTCATTACAAACTAATACGTATTAACTATAGATCTTCATTCATTACAAACTAATACGTATTAACTATAGATCTTCATTCATTACAAACTAATACGTATTAACTATAGATCTTCATGCATTACAAACTAATACGTATCAACTATAGATCTTCATTCATTACAAACTAATACGTATTAACTATAGATTTTCATTCATTATAAACTAATACGTATTAACTATAGATCGTCATTCATTACAAACTAATATGTATTAACTATAGATCTTCATTCATTATAAACTAATACGTATTCACTATAGATCTTCATTCATTACAAACTAATACGTATTAACTATAGATCCTCATTCATTACAAACTAATACGTATTAACTATAGATCTTCATGCATTACAAACTAATACGTATTAACTATAGATCTTCATTCATTACAAACTAATACGTATTAATTATAGATCTTCATTCATTACAAACTAATACGTATTAACTATAGATCTTCATTCATTACAAACTAATACGTATTAACTATAGATCTTCATTCATTACAAACTAATACGTATTAACTATAGATCTTCATTCATTACAAACTAATACGTATTAACTATAGATCTTCATGCATTACAAACTAATACGTATTAACTATAGATCTTCATTCATTACAAACTAATACGTATTAACTATAGATCTTCATTCATTACAAACTAATACGTATTAACTATAGATCTTCATTCATTACAAACTAATACGTATTCACTATAGATCGTCATTCATTACAAACTAATACGTATTCACTATAGATCTTCATTCATTACAAACTAATACATATTAACTATAGACCTTCATGCATTACAAACTAATACGTATTAACTATAGATCTTCATTCATTACAAACGTATGTAAAATAAATAAATGAACCAGAGCCTGGTTATATGACATAACACATATAGCTTCAAGATACATATCAATAGCAAAGTATTTGCATTAAATAAAGATGAATGATCATAGTAAATGAAAGTAATATTTTATGAAGGTCAACCCTTTTAATTATTATAAAACTAGTTTTCCAATGCTCTCATGGTAACACAATACACCGAATTTATACAATATGAAAACAAACAATATTTTTTTAATATATAATAAAAAAAGATCTGCAACTGACATCTGTATTACAATACACTATATGTCAGATGGCTACAGTAATACATCTTTAACCTTTGTATTTTAGGACATATTTTGAGCCTATTGTATTTGAGGTTGGGGGGAGAGAATTTATATAGGTAACTGTCAATCACCGATAGCCATACAACTTCATGGGCAAAGTGTGATATTCATTTTTTCTTCAGATTATGAGGCCCAACCAATAACGCATTTGTGACTAGTTCACATAATACATATAACACATTAAATATTTTGTATATTTATTGTGTTGTGCCCCGATTTTTAGTCTCAAAACAATAAAGAAAGATACAAATATCGGACAGGGAAAGCAGCATTCAACCATAAAACACAAAACCAAACACGCAAACTGACGAAAGAGAAGGCAAAAGTAATAAAAAATGCAAACGATATCACAAACACAAAAGGGTTGACAATAGGGCTACCGCCTTGGAACGGTCAGTGGCAACAAAGGCCACTAGGGGTTTAACCCGGTTCTAGGGTGCACCAAACCTCACACTTAACCTACTGTCATCCCATTAAAACAGGACAGTGTAAATAAAGAAATCCTTGTCATGATCTAATCTCTAACCAACAAGGCAGCATCAATAGGCGTAAAACACAAATATGCTCGTGTAAATATAATACAAAAACAATAGCCTAGAAAGCCACAATGAAGGTACTCAGTGACTTGGCAGAAGCCAGAGCATCAAGAGAATAAACCATTAAGGGCACGACAAGAAAGATAGACAAACACCAAACGCCACCGTCCCAGTGGGCTTTAGGTAGGCGCCATCATAGGGTTCACAGCCTGTCCGGTCATCGTACAATTAAAGAGAAAATCATTGTGGCGTAGAAATACCAGATAAGTTTTGTATTCGAAAGCTAAATTATGAACATATATTTCTTCATTAAAGTAAATTACAAAGTGTTGTTAAGCTATTCTCACCCTCAATATAGCAATGCTATACAAATAAAAAACTAAGAGCGGGCCTCAATTTATAAAACTGAGTTTTTCAGCCATGAAGCGTGCTTTTTTAAGTAGCGTTGGGAAATGTGTCTTTAAGGGAGGACCATCGATTTGCGACGAACTGACAAGCTACGTGACAAGTTCAAGATAGTTATCAAAGTTTTGCAATCAGCATGATCAGAGTGCGTTTATCCATTTATTTATATTTTCTTATTTTTTATTTAAAAAATACCCATTGTTGAAAAAAACGCTGGAAACGTGGATCCCTTGGAATAAAAAAACGCATAAAAAGAGAGAAAAGTAACAGACTCTGTTTTGAACTTATAACCTTTTCTTTACTGAGTCTTCATGGGGGTAATGCAAGGTGCAACACCTCTCACGACCTCTAGCACCGGCGTAAGTGGTATTTTATTTAAAGTCACAAAAAAAGAGTATGACAATGGACCTTTGGAAACGGCCGAGCACGACACATACGAAATATTGCAGTCTCGGTTTGATTGAGACTGTTCATGAGCGGTAGTGAAATATGCTAGCTACCGCTCACGCCCTCTAGCCCCGGGTTGAGCAGAACTCAATATTCATAAAATCAATAGTACACAATTACAAAGTTCAAACTTCATGAAACATTGACTTGTAAACATATTGATAATTCACGTGCGTAAAATTGTATATAGTTTGTCATTCATCTCCCATAAATGGTGTATTATGTTCCATGACCCTATAACATAACATGTTCAGAATTGTTTCTTGTAGTTAAATAATTACATACTTTTAGACTGAACACAGTAAGACCATATTCATTTTGACGCCGTTCCTGGCATGTGGAGTCGAACATATGAACAGACCGTGCCTCTCCATAATGGAGTCCATCATTACTGACCGCGATGTCGTATTGTGTTGTAAATACGTATTTCTGTGATGGTACTGAGCTCTTCATTTGCATTGATGGAAGACAACACATGCGGTTGAAAATGTTTTCATAACCCCCAGCAATAACCAAAGGCGTCATTTCCTCTTCCCCTCCTTCTACCAGAATCTACATTATAGAATAATATTTTAAATAGTAGTTACAATTACAACCTTGGCAGATTTTAAAATTTAGGGAACATTTACAAAGTTAACACCTTTCCAGATGATAATACATTTAATGGAACACACCCGTAATCTTGATTTATTTCACTTATATTAATTTTGAAAGCAGGAACCTCTTCATGACAGTAAACCAGATAGATAGAGATTATATTAAGACGTTTTTTTATTTCTTAATTACGAATTTTCGTTGAAGTTATTAACGCTAGCCAAATTCTAAATTATTAAATTTGTACACGTTATATGTTTAGTGGACACACCATGTACGGCTTGGAAGAAGAAGAACTTTTATTAATCTCGTCATAGATTTATTTGGGTAGGGGACATCCCAAATAAACCTTACAAAGTACATACATATTATGCAATAATCATATATTATTCATGTGCACGTTTGTCAATGCTATGACTTATATTACTAATATATCAATGGCATTATGACAGTGTTAATATAACTATTTACTTAGATTGATGTTTATAAAATACATTCTTTTATTAGTCGAACAATGTCAAGCATGAAATGCGCTATTCTTTAGTAACAAGTGTTTTTAGGTTATGCACATTTTCAGTATTACAATACTGGTGTTTAATAGCTTCTCTCTGAATTATGACATACATGATACATTATAAGTCTAAGTTGCAAGGAGCGTGTTAAAACAGATACCTAAACATATTTGTTATTGGGAATTTTCACAGATTTTGTGCATTCAAATTAAAAACGAAAGTCATCTCTAAGAGAATAACATAATTGGCCTTACCTGTTTTCTTTTGGTATCTGTATAGGTTTTTTCCAACAACCCGTTTCAATCTCTAGTGGTATTTGTATAGGTTTTTTCCAACAACCCGTTTCAATCTCTAATGGTATTTGTATAGGTTTTTTCCAACAACCCGTTTCAATCTCTAATGGTATTTGTATAGGTTTTTTCCAACAACCCGTTTCAATCTCTAGTGGTATTTGTATAGGTTTTTTCCAACAACCCGTTTCAATCTCTAGTGGTATTTGTATAGGTTTTTTCCAACAACACGTTTCAATCTCTAGCCTATGATATGAGACTCTTAACTGGGTTAATGCTGTTCGATGTTTTTTTTAAAAACTTTGTATATTATATTTTTTGTTATAATTTGTTTGTTTCTCCATCACGTTATCTGCTACTTTCAACCCTTGATATTTTCTCCCCTTTCCTTCACACAAAAACTTGCCTTTGAATGAATATGCTATATTGTTTAAAAGAAATTTGATACCAGTTGATTGCATAATTTACACTTTATTATTTCTGTACAAAGTAAATTATAGTATGCCTCACTCATAATGTATTGTAATGTTATTGTAGGTGTACTACATTACGTGGTCCGAGTATTAACCTGCGTACCCCATCCAACCCCTTCTCCAAGAAGCGAAAACGGGGTTGGCTGGGGTATGAAATAAAACCTTAATATTAGCTTAAAAAGTTTGCATGTTCTAAAATTAAAACATTTAATAGGTAATTTTGAACAGGTTATCGCATCTTTTTCAGTAAAAAATGCTTTTAAACGTGGTTATGGTTGTTCAGTACGATTCTGGATACATCCTGAGATGTTTATTGTTATTTTTATTTTTTTGTATGTGTTTCTTTAGTTACTTTCTCTGGATGTGGACTTTATTGTTAGAGAATTCCTTTTGATGGGATGTAGTTTTGTTTACACTGTCTTGTCTGTTTGGGCGCTGAAGACAGGATAATAGCGAGGATTGTATGCATATAAAATCGATATAAGCTAAACAGTAGGCCTTATTGCCTACTGACCGTTCCAAGTCGGTAAACCTGTCTTCACCAACCTTTCTGTTGTTTTTTGTCTCTTTCATAATGATTGTATTTTCAAGTCCTTGTTTGCAGTACAGTGCGGACCTACGATGCCATTGCATTCGGACGCCGTGGTTTCTATAGGACCCTATATCTCATTTTTATTGTCGAAATATCCGTTATAAAATCATGATAATATAAGCTTTCCCATCGCTTAAAGGAATTAAGGCGGGACCACGTTTTGATGTTGATGTATTGTGAAATATAAACTATACTTTCGTAAACGTTTGATTTGTTTTGATGCCTTGAAACGTATAAATCAAGATTGTCGTGTGTCCCGTTTACGTGGATTACATTTTTTTTTGTATAGAATGCAAATACATATATAAAATCAGTTTGACTAATGTACGAAACAGTAGGTTATCGCCAACCGGGTTCATTCAAAGCAATACATTGACGGTTTTGGATATAAAGCTTCGAAAAACGTTTAGAAAAAACTTTAAACCGGAATGCCCCTGTTGTGTCCTTCAAGTCAAGTTCATCTTCAAGATGGGGTGAGACTTAGTCACAGGGTCAGGGTTTACAAGGGTCAATTTACGTTTTATGTTTCAGAAAAGCATGCAATGACTTCAAAATATTCAAACAATATACAGTATATATTTATATTTTCAAAATTATTTTGAGTAAAAATGCATCGCTTTTATTATGTATCTCTTATAACAGTTACCTTCTTTTCGGTGACTTTACAGTGGAATGTTTCCAGAAGGTTTAACGTCTGAAATCCAAAACAATCACACGTGTAACCTTCTTTGACGTCACATAAACCACCACCCTGAATGTCATATATTGTCAGATCGTCGGTTTCGTTAATGCTGCAGTCTGATCCATGAAATCCAAGCCTGCACACGCATTTCCCTATTTAACAATCACAATCATAGTATAATTATACTGATTCGCACATGTAGACACTTTTAAGACTATTTCCAATGTCATGTATGAGTCAAGATGTTAATAGTTGCAATTATCGTCTTTGAACTATCGAGATTAAATGTATACAATTAGGCATATTTACATAAAAGTGATTTATTTTGTTTCTTAAAGCTACAGACCCTCTATATTAACTGGTAATAACTCATGAATATGAATGAGTCACGTGTGATATAGTTTCAAATCGACGAACACCCCAAAAGTCGGTTAAAGGCAGAAATCGATGCGTAAAATATCACATTTTTAATTAGCCTTCGTACAGGTAACATCGATAAATATACAGCTTCAGAATATATGTGATACAAAAGTACTTGCTCGCAACGGGATTTGAACCACAGCCGTTGCGCTTTTTGAAGTTTTGAAGGCCGTACATTTAACCACTACACCAAGGCTATTTATTGGTTTGTTCTAGCATTATTAACACTAAATAAGCATTACGTAATAACTAACACACAAACAAACTCATCATGCGCTAAATAACAAGTCGATATATGGTTGTTTTGAGGCGGAATATTGGTTTCATATTGATAACATATAGTATTACACCAGGCAATGCTAATTTATACGTCCGACAAAATGGTCTATATATTTATGGATTCATCTTCATTTGCGTTCAAAAATATGTTTAGTTATTTTGCCTCATAATAAATTGTAGTTTGTATACCATTTTCTCAAGCAGCGTTATAGCTCAGTGGTAGAGTACCTGACTTTAAATCAGAAGGTCGTTTGTTCGAGTCCCGAAAGAGACAAATCTTTTTTCTTCTGTAAATCATAATGTTACCTGTGTACAGGTATGATGTGCACTGGTCGATGTCTATACAATAAATGATGACCTACGTTATATTTGCTCGCTTAAATACTCGATTTCGACATGAGCTGGTGAACATGAAGATACAAATAAAGACACGCCTACAAAGAAGAAATCGATTTATATAGAGGGTCTGTAGCTTTAAGGTATATCCTACGGTTGAACTGGAGTCATGCCCATCAATGAAACTGACAACTGTATTGCCTGGATGTCTTTTTCGTGCTTCCCGTCCGTTTCATCATCCCCTTAGCGTTCGTGAATTTTGTATTTGGTAAAGATAGTTTATACGGATAAAGATAATAGCACTATTTATGTCATGTTCAACTATACATTAAAGATACCAAACGATTTGATAAGACTAGAGGTTATACATCGCACAGGGCAGGATCTTACAACAACTACAACATCAGTCATTCCTTCTTGGTTTTATCTTTCCTGGAACTTTATTCTACACTACTCAACCTTTATAATCGGTCACCCAGGCGTTTTTTTGAAAAAAACACGAATACTAAAAATAGAAATCACCGAAACACATACCAATATTTTATTAAGTTTATCATCAAGTATTTAGTCCAATCAAGGCAGATTATTTTTTATAAATCGCTAGCGATATTTGTTAAACGACGCCAGTTAAAGTTTAACTGTATGAAAATATGAATAATTAAAAACTATTTTATTCTTTGAAAAGTCACCGATTATAAAAGTTGAGTAATGTATAATAATACTCATCTCCGTTCTTTCTTCCTTGTTTTCACCGAAATATGTATTTGAACATTATATGTTAATTATATTTCCATCTTGTTGGAAGAACTTGTGGCCAAACACTTTTGCTTGTATATCATGTATATAGAAGAAAATCAATGCAATATGTTTAAAGTAAAAGTAACCATCCAACCAGCATCAGCCTGGTGTCTATCGCCACTCCTGCATTTTGCCTGGCATCTATCGAGATCTCTCCCACCACCCCCTATAATCACATATACACATACTGGGCATGAACAGACGGAACAATCATTCAACCAGCATTGACTTCAGGTTCCATTTGTTAACTTTGTGAATATTATCAGATTCAGGTGAGCGATTCAGTGCCAGTTTTGCCCTCTTGTTTCAAACACTAATATTATATCATGTAAACGCTGTTTTTACCATACCGACTGAACAATTGCCATTTCCATTGCAGCTGAGTGGACATGATTGTAATTTGAATCTAGCCACCTCTGATTCATGTGATTCAACATACAGTGGGTCACGTTCGTTATTAGTCTCTATCACATGATTTATAATGTCTGGATAAACATTGGCCCAGCTCAGGTCGTTTCCCTCCTACAAAGCATTAGCAATAATAACTGTTCTTAAATCATTTAGAACGACTTTTTTATATCATCAAAATACGGGTAACAATCAGTTAGTATTACTATAAAATGAAATATTGCTATGAAATGGATAGGCATCGGTGGATCAATCAAAAGTAGAGACATTATCTAATAATAATTACTACTGTATTGAACACGGTACTTACTGACACATCAAACGCGCATTTATTGATTGCATTGATTGAGTCAAATCCTTGAAGTCGTTCAGAAAACTCTGTTACTGGCGCGTGTCCATTTATAATATCTGTACAGTGTTGAACAGCTTGTTCCCCGATCACATGTGTTTCATCTACATTTCTCTTTCAAAGATAAAACCCCACATAATGTTGAGTTATTTTTTTCCTATCAGCGCAATTAATACAGTTTATATAAGAGCAGAAGAAAAGGGCAGACAATATTTACTCAGTACATTTAAAAACGCCACATTTTTCATTTTCGATTATTTTTAGTCCTCTGTTTTTTTGTTCAAATCAAGATTGTATTTTACGTTCTATGTTAGTACACAGGTACCGTTGTCCCAAAGGTTAACATATGGCGATACACAGTTGCATAGGATTTTCTCTACTTCTTTCAAAAATTTCAAATTCAAAATATACCAAGTGTTGCGTTTTCAGTTTATCAATCTGTGTTTATTCTAATACAACATGTCTGTATGTCAGTGTATGTTGGTTTAAAAGTCTGAACATGTACACATTTAAAGGACATTACAGAATATCAGAACCGCATACAGAGATAAATAGACTCAGTTTGTGAAAGACTTAAACGAGTAAAACACCATTATCTTTAGCGTTGTAAATATAAAACTATAATAATTTAGACATGTATTTAAGTTGCAGATGGATCCTCTAACAATAACTTGTTATATCAATAACATATACTAATTGGTGAAACGCTAATACTCTGTTTGTAATATGGTTCATAGAAGTTATATCTAGTTAATAAAAGGGTTACATATTCGCATTTAAATACTATAATGATCATTTCTAAAATATCACCAATACCTTCTGCTGATTTCGACATCCATCTTGTTTATCAACTAGTGTCTCGACGTTCATAGGCGTGCATTCTCTCCCGCGGATAAGCATGAGGTCTCATTCAATCTCATGTTTTTGGTGCTAATTAAGGTCAGGATTTTTGGTTATTTCATGATTCTTTCAGATGATGAAATAATTTCAAAATATTTTATACTGAATAAAAAAAATGAAAATAAAAATTGTTTACCGCCAGCTCCTAATTCAAAACAGACGGTGAATATAGCTTATTATTATATAACCTATAAATAGACGCGTTTTCATTGGCTAAAAAGTAATTTTTTAGAAAAAATATCTAGCGATATTGACCTGTTTTTTTCTGATATTGACTAGTTTTATAAATAGTAACAGGGGAAGACCGGGGAATCCCACGAGCCGTCTATTAATATCATTCGCCTTATATGAGGGTTATATAATAAAACAGTTATGGACTTTTCAGCTGTTATACATGATGTTGATATGTACCAAAAAATCATTATTGACCTCGGCTATCGCCTCGGTCAATAATGATTTTTTTGGTGCATATCACATCATGTATAACAGCTGAAAAGTCCATAATTGTATAGTATAATACGTTTCGTTACGTCATCGTGACTAGGAAATAAACAGGGCGCGTAGCCAGGTGTATACAACGGTTTGATTACTTAAATAATTGTTTGTAAAATCATAAAATAAAAAGAAAATTTGTTGTTTTGTCGTGAATAACATATTTTATTTCATCTCGAAGTGAGAAAACTTTTATATTTACATTTATGCGAATTCGCATTCGTGAAAATATAAAGTTTTCTCACTTCTCGACGAAATAAAATATGTTATTCACTCCAAAACCACAAATATCCTCTATTTTTTTTATGACATACAATGAAATACCTTATTTTATCAGTGAAATAAAAGTGTTATATAGAGTTTTATTTCACAGTAGCTGCCGGGACTACTTTTGTTGTTCTTCCATAGTTTCCCTGATTTTTTTTTGTATAATCATAAAATAAAAAGAAAATTTGTTGTTTTGGAGCGAATATTTTATTTCATCTCAAGGTGAGAAAACTTTTTTATTTTCACTCATGCTTCGCATTCGTATAATAAATTATTAAGATTAATAATTTATAATATAAAGTTGTCTCACTTCTCGATGAAATAAAAAATGTTATTCACTCCAAAACAACAAATATCCTCTATTTACGTAATTTGTAGCACATTTTAGGCCATATATGACGGTGGATTTTTTCTGTGGTAGTTGGATATTTTCTTTTAAATACATAAATTCTACACTATAACAGGGTTTTTAATACTATAATGTACTATAATATAAAAACCCAGACTATGCTATATGCAAATAAGCACTACAATTGTTTTTAATTAGTTCATGTCTGTCTAAAAAAATTGTATATATTGTAAGTGCTTATTTGCAGTAAGCATTTAACAAATCTTACTCCCAGATAGTACTAAATTATATTCATGATACAGTTTTAGTTTAAACTTATTTATTTTACATGGATTTAACG
Organism: Cyrtodaria siliqua; assembly: GCA_037043455.1. NCBI lineage: Eukaryota > Metazoa > Mollusca > Bivalvia > Adapedonta > Hiatellidae > Cyrtodaria > Cyrtodaria siliqua. Next base: position 55,900 of record JAWPHD010010173.1, on the reverse strand, counting down.
GAAGCTCTGTGAACTTATTTGAATCAATGTCTTCCTGGGTAGAACCAGTACTAAGCAAATGCAGTTAAAGTGTCTTGCTCAAAGAAGCAACGCATGTGACTCAATGGCGGGGATCGAACCCACGACTTCTCGATCATGGGTCCAACTCTATACCATTAGACCACAGCGAATCCACTTTTACACTTTTAACGCATTGATCATGAATACTTGATATTAGCTAATTAATACAGACATCTAACACCCATACTAATGAATTTATGATATCTATATGCTAATATCTTATTCTGAACACATCTGATGATTGTAAATTAAGACTTTATAGGCTGGCTGTGTTACAGTTAGTGATGTGACTTTCATTAGCCAATGAAACTACTTTCATAAGCCAATGAAACTGGTGCTTCTATATTCAAACACAAACGCAGTGTGTTAATGCAAAAAGATCTGTCGTATTTATTTGGAACAATAATAAATGATTATGAAATATATTGTTTTATAAGTGACTTGGGAGTGATACATTAACTTATAAAACAAGAATATACATGTACATTATTCATGCAGGACACCATTAAAGTAAGTATTATTATACCCCGCGTCGAAGAAGTGGGTCGAAACGGGGGCTATATAGGAATCACTTTGTCGCGTCGCATTTTATTATTTAACAGATAATAGTGACATGGTTTCATATTTGCTTCTAATTTTGGATGATTTGAAAATACGTTATGAAACCCACATAAGGTTACATTCCACTAATTATACAGGCTTCATAAGTTACACCTGGGGTCTTCCTCCACCAATGGAAGCTGGAAAGTCGCCATATGACCTTAGCTGTTGGTGCGACTATAAAATCCAATGTAATCGATCAATCAATCATAAGGTTACACTCCACTAATTTGTACACAAGATTTTACAAAGTTTTTAATTATTTGTCCTGTTATTTAACAAATAGTGGTTGCATATGTTCTTTTTCATCTTTTATGACGTGAAAATATGTAATAATAACCTCATTAAGTTATACACTACTAATTTTTAGACCTCACAAGGTTAAACTCGACTAATTTACGTTGTGTCACGTCTCATCCCGTTGCATTATTTAACAAATATTGGTTGCATGGTTGCATATTTGCTTTTCCTTTTTGGTATTTTGTGAAAATACATTATGAGAACCACATAAGGTTACATTCCACTAATTATACCGATTTCATAAGGTTATACTCAACTAATTTTTTTACATATGATTCCACTGTTTTGAATTATTTCTCCTGTTATTTAACAGATAATGGTTTAATATTTTCTTTTTCTTTTTTTATGATTTGAAATACATAATGAAATCTTCATAAAAAGAAATATAAAAAGATCGGGCAGGGAAAGTAGCATTCAAGGAGGACAGTAAACCACAAAACACAGAAACAAACACGCAAACAGACAAACAAGAAGGCAAAAGCAATAATAAATGCAAACGACATCACAAACACAAAAAGGGTTGACAATAGGGCTACCGCCTTGGAACGGCCAGTGGCAAAGTAGGCCACTGGGGGTTTAAACCGGTTCTAGGGTGCACCAAACCTCAACTTACCATACTGTCATCCCATTAAAACAGGACAGTGTAAATAAAGAAATCCGTCAAACACTATTAATTTTAAGACTTCATAAGGTTACACTCCACTAATTTATGTCGCGTTGTGCCACCTTTTATTATTTAACAGATAATAGTTACATGGTTGTTTTCATTTTTGTTATGATGTGAAAATACATTTTGAAAACCACATAAGGTGACATTCCACTAATTACAAGACTTCATAAGGTTACACTCCACTATTTTTTACACAATATTCCACTTAGTTTTTAATTACTTGTCCTGTTATTTAACAGATAATGGTTGCATATGTTCTTTTTCTTTATTTATGATATGAAAATACATAATAATAACCTGATAAAGTTATACACTACTAATCTTAAGACCTCATAAGGTTACACTCCACGAATTTACCTTGTGTCGCATCGCTTCCCGTTGCATTATTTAATAAAATAATGGTTGTATGGTTGCATATTTGCTTTTCCTTTTTTGTATTTTGTGAAAATACTTTATGAAAGCCACATAAGGTTACATTCCACTAATTATACACACTTCATACGGTTACACTTCACTATTTTTTACAAACGATTTCACTAAGTCTTTTAATTATTTGTTCATATTTTTTATGATTTGAACATACATAATGAACACTTCATAAAGTTACACACTATGAATTTTAATACGTTATAAGGTTACACTCCACTAATTTACGTCGCGTCCCGTCCTTTCGCGTCCCGTTGTATTATTTAGCAGATAAAGTTTGCATGGTTGCATATTTGCTTTTCTATTTTGGTATGATGTGAACATACTTAATGAGAACCGTACACGGTTACACTCTACAAATTACATAATTATAAGACTTCATAAGCTTACATTCCACTAACTTTTACTTCAGACTCACATATTTTAATTATTCGTTGCATATGATCAGATAATCGTTGCATATTTTCTTTACCTTTTTCTTATTTAATATGTGAGAGTCCACATATGTTGTAATTACTTGTAATTGAGACTCTGCTCAGAATAACCTTCAGAGTATTCCAAAGCATCCATATCAAGGAAATTATACCTATTCTGACTGGACACCAATGCGGTAGTATTAATAACCTCTTAATATATATAATATTATAAACCCAATCAGGTAATCTAATATACATAAAACAGTGTAAATTGCATTGATTAGTACTGTACTGTACTTACAGTTCAATGTACACATTCAACAAACTTTTTTAGTTCGATAACTATTTGAATGTAAATTGTACAACAAAATTTGAGTTCATTTTGTGCAAATGGCGATAATGCATATAAGTGATGTAACGAGGCAGATCATATTAGACACAAACACGTTCGCCTATTGGAGAAAACGTTACTTCAAAACTGGCAACTACATATCAGTACAAATGGATAAAATACATTATATACATTTGCATCAGGCCATATGAACCTCTTGTAAATACACATATGTATGATTAATATAAGTAATACATATTCTTCTGCAGAAATTTGAAAGCGAACTATTTACCGAAGAGAATCAGATTATCTGAAATTTCAAATTATTCTGGAAATCGAGCATCAATTGGAATAATTTCCGCAACAGAATTGCAATATTTTCCGAAGAAATGCCGATGTCCACATATTTTCAAAAAACAATACCGATGTCCGAATGTTTGCCGAAGGATATGCCTATGTCCGAATATTTTCCAAAGGAAATGTTTTCCAGAGAAAATGCTTTTGTCCGAGTCTTAGCCGAACTATTGCCGAAGTCCAAATGTTTTCCGAAGAAACACATTTTTGGACAATTTTGTCCAAAGATATCGGAAAGCCGAAGACTTTAATATCGGAAAGCCGAAGACTTTCCGAGGAAAATGAATTATCAGTGGGAATTTTTATTATTTATTTTCGAAGTCACGGCTTATTTTCTAGTAAAACCTATGATTAACCAAGCGGAAATAGTTATCGAACGTAACAGTCGAACAACTGGGATTATGATCAATTAACCTATGATTATGGCCGTTATCCTATGTTTTCGAGCAAAAGTATCGGTTGCTTTCAATAAACATAATCTATCTGTTCATGCCCAGGCAAACACATGCAGTAGTCTTGAATATTTATAAGTTAAAAGGTTAAAACTATATAGTTACACGGTATATGGCTGTCTAGGGTGTTCCTACGATCACTGGTTGGCCATGATAATTGCCAAGGCTAAGTTCTGGCCTCCGGTGACGGTGATGTGGAATAAGTGCAATTTGATATCAATTTGACCTTTAGATACTGTGTGTGGTATTACTTCTCTGATTAGGATTTGAACAAACATAATCCATTCATTCTTTTTCATAACATTAGGTACTTATTTATTCTGTTTATGAGGTTGACGATCTTGATGCGACACATTGTCTATGTTTAGAAAAGATCACGGAGAACGAAAATTTGAGATGTCCCTGTTGATATTTTAATCGGCATATAAACAGCATGTAATGCAAACACATGAGACTACATATATTACTTTTTTTATTTTAACAAATGATATGGTAAATAAACAGTTTAAATAATCATAATATATCGATCATTATGACATAATGTAACCACGAGGAGAAACCAAAACAAAGAATTTGTGCAAAAACGCAGGTTACGAAACTGGCACATTTCTCCCGTTTTGTTGTGTTTTCCGGTCTAATATATAAATATTCATGGTATTTTGAATACCGTTATCTTTTATAAATTTAACACTTATAACCCGAGAAAAAACTGTATTTGAAAATTATTCATTAATGGCCCCTCCAATTACGAATTCGCCAACGGCGTGTCGATAATTCGGAATTATCGAGTATTCGTAATTGGCGTGCTCCATCGACACCATTAAGATTACGAATTTTATCAGAGAAATCGGTAATGTAAATAATAATACTGTTAATGATCGTTTTGTTTACTTCACAGAATCTGACTCTTATCGGTTCATCTTTGAACGGATATGATCTCGTAAGATCAGCTGTACTTATTTCATAGAAGATAGAAGATACTTTTATTTCAAAATTCCAATAGGCTATAAGGCCCGTGAGGATACAAATTAGTACATATACATGTATATATATATATGAATACGGTAATTATATATTATATCACAATATAACTTTCATAAGCCATAATGCAATCATGTGTAATTGAGAAGGTGTTAACAACCGTACATAGAGATTTATATATTATTTACAATTTCATTTATTCATATACAAACTCGTTGTTCGAAAAAATACAGTTATATTCTATATAACAGTTCATTTCTTAATTTAAAAGCTTCATAAATAAATATACCTAATTTACGAATTCTAACTTTATTTGTTGAGTTAATTAATTCTATAAATTTAATCATGTTAGGACGTTTCCAAAAATATTTAGATATATATTGATTCCTTAACTCCGAAAATCGTTCACACTCTAATACAAAATGAAATTCATCTTCTAACACTCTACAAAGATCACACGTTCTCTCGTTAACAGGTATTCTAATAGGTTTATACCCATCTGCCAGATTCAATTTTTTAATCTATGAGATGAAACTCTTAGTTTTGTAATTGATTGACAAAATGTGTACAAACTTATATTTTCTAAATATGGCTGAATTTGAAAATTGCAATACTGTTGTAGAAAACAGCTCTGCTTGAGCTCTGCAACCTATGATTCCAATTTTGAATAAAGTGATCATTAAGTCTTTGTTTAATAACGGTAATAAATATATTTTCCTTTCCAACTCCTTGTTGGATCCATACATAATAAAAACCTAGTGAAGCTAATAAATGTTTAACAAGTGATGCCCAGTTAACTTTTTGTGGATACAATTCCAAATCACTTAACATCATATTATACACAATTTTAACATATTTTTGTTCCCTCAGTTGTAAAATTTTTAACCAATATTTTATAATAATGAGATATCTCTTAGTAATGAATGATGTTCTTCCTAACTCACCATATATGAAATCATTTTGTGTTGTCTTTTTAACCCCTAAAATCCTTTTACAAAACTGCAAATGGACTCGTTCAATAGGATTTGCTTCATAAATAACATCCCCGAATGATCCATCAACAATAGAATTACTTATCAAATCACAGTGGATATACAATGTATCGATAGAATTTGTTACGTTTGGTGTCACAGTTCCAAATTTAGTTTCTCTGATAACTTCATCTTTGTCAAACCCGATTAAGATGTGAAAGTTTGTTTCTCTTAAATCATGCATGAAATTATTATGGATTGTAACCAAACATTTGAAACTTGATAAATCAAACTCAATTGTTATTGGGACGGGTGAGTCATCAGTTAAATCATTGTTTACAGTCAATGTTTCTTTTATGTAATTATCGATATCAGCATAACTGTAATTTCCATTTGTAAAAATAATTGCTTTTGTATCTTTATCTTTCCCATTGTGATACTTTATCACTTTGTTATTAAAATCTTCACTAATATTATACCATGAGTTAATCATGGAATTAATCTTATCGTGTCCAATGCCATACTGTTTGTTCTTGCCTAATATTAATGGTCTGTCAAATACAGTTGTAAAATTACTCGGTGTATTTGAGCTGCTAATTATTGAAACTTTTTCTGATTTTTGTTCCATATAATATAGGATGGATACAATTAATCACTTAAATAAAATAATTTAAAGCTTGATTTTTTAAAATTGAAAACTTGTGTAGTGCGAGATCTTATATATGTGGAGATGGTCTAAAAATGAGATTTTGAAAGATATACTTCAAATGTTTCTTTTAGTATTTGTTTACCATTTTCTATTTTTGGTCGATGATTCGGATCATCAGCACCTGCATTAAACAATCTAAAATATTCTGTACCAATGTCTGTATTTGTAACTGTATATGTAAGGTCCGCTTCAACTATATAGCGCCCGGGTTTTACAATTATTACGCCGAGAGGACGTTTACCACCACCAGGATATTCTGTAGCATATTCTCCACTTTTTACAAATGAACTATATACGATAGTAAATGTCCCGAGAAAAACATCACGTTTGGTTCTTTCAAGTGGTTTTCGTGTCGGGTACTTAGTTTATCGTCAACACCTGTTGTCAAATTTGTCATCATATCTGGAATTTTATCAATATTATAATCACGTATGAGTTTTGCTACTCTTCTTACAGTAAATTGCTTTGTTGCTGCATCATCTGCTTTATCTGGATTGCCAACATTGGTAATTCTATTTTTATCCATGTTAAGATCACTTTTGAAAACATTTTCCTGGTTTTTGCCTTTGTTAAGATAATTAACCAGATGTTTTTGTTTTACTTACTCGGACAGCACAATACCAAAATGTGTAATAATGACGCTGCCAGTAGTAACTTCCTCACCAAGATCATTAAAAAGTCCCATTATATATAATATGATTAGATTAAATTTCGCCGTTGAAGTTACGCTTTACTAACTTCCTCGGACGATCGAGATACAGAAAGTCGTACTGTTTGTCAGTTGCTTTTTTATACTGATCTTTACTGACATCTTGTTCTTTGGAAAGCAAACCAAGCTCACGATTAACTGGAGTTGCAAAGAAGATGTAATGAGAGCAATTCAGCCGAATGTCTTTAGGGGTTTTGTAATAAGATTGAGATAAATAAATTACACAACAATTTTTGTGTCTTCCCTGGATGAAATAATTAATAATATCGTTTTGATTGCGTTCACAAACATAATCATCAAAAATGACTATCTTCTGGTTATCTGAATCTAAATTATTCACAGGGATAACTTCATCATTTGAACATTCTAGTATGCCTTCAACTGGGATTATATTCTTTTTTGCTATCTTTTCAATTTTTTGTGATAAGACCTGATACTTAGACTGCTCAAAGTTTTTAGCAAACAAGTAAATCTTATCATAGTAAACTAAAGGTTTCAGCAACATGTGAACTAATGTGTTTGTTTTGCCAGATCCTGAATTACCACAAATTAACATTCTAAAACAACAGTCAGGCATAAAGTTCCATATTCATTTAAAATTACGGTTTTCTGTCTTCATGTCATAGTTTGGAATTTGCATTATAATAATAGTCAGATAATATTTATATTATCCAAGTATTATTATATATGTCTAAAGTGTATTGTGGAATAAAGCAAATCCCTCGTGGTAGGCAACTTGGAGCAGAAGCAGAATGTTTTAAAGCTAATCAAGTTAGATATTACGGATTACAAAAAGTTAAGATAAGTATCCCAGGACCTACAAAACAAAAAGATGCAGATCCTGCCTGGAAACCGACCATGAAAAATCCAGGAAATCTGTCAAAAACAGAAGAACAACCAAATATTATTTATTTGATAGGATTGGAAGCCGAAAAAAAACATATAAATAAAATTTTAAGCAAATCTAAATCTCCTAGTGTTAAAATACAAAATGAGTCTGAAAAAGCACATGCAAATATCAAACTTATAAGAAAAAAATAAAAGCAGCTAAACCTGCAGTCAAGAAAGCAGTTAAACCTGCAGGTAATAAAGCAGTTAAGCCTCCGGCTAAAAAGAAAGCAGTTGAACCTGTGGCTAAAAAGAAAACAAAAGCTACATAATACTTGATTTAAGTTATCTTAACTTGGTTTAACTCATATCAACTTATCTTAATTTATCTTATTTTAATCTAACCTCATATTATACATGTCTTTGTTAAAATGGAAAGAATTAGCAGATGAAAAGCGAAAAGCGAGTGAGCTTGTTAAAGAATACGAAAATAAAGTTACTCAAAAAAGACTAGAAAAAGGAGCTAGTCGTGATTTGTACAAATACTGATAAAGGTGATCCTTTGAGAGCAACAAACACAATTCAGAGAATAAAGCAGCAGACTCGGTTTTATTGAGTCTGTTCATGAGAAGTATTGAAAGAAGCAACACTTCTCACGCCCCCTAGCACCGGCTTAAGCGGTATTCTACTTTAAAGCCACCTTTATTGGGCTCGTTGGTCCCAAAGGACCAGTAAAAAATAACACTACTGATTCGTAGCACGGGGAGACTTTTTACAGCCGCCACACTGCACTAAACGAACGCTAGTGTATATTTAAACCTGTGACCGGCGAAATAAAAAGTCAGAACAGCTTACCGAGCAGTTAGCTTCTCTTCCGAAAATAAGTCAGCAATTAGCCGCTCTTCTAGCAGCAATAGGCGAGGAAGTACAAGAACATGAGGCATACCGGGGATTACCCCAGTTATTTGTTGAAGTACCCCGTAAACTAACTACTGATGATATAGATGCTGGAATCGATAAAGAGGTGATAGATAGATATAAATTACCATTGCCGTCAACCGCACCCAGAGATAACTTAAAACTCGGAAGCATACTCGGGGATGTTAGTGAGTTTATCCGACAAAATGGTCGCGATATGACTGCTCTTACTAAACAAATTGAAAAAAGAAAGAAGTATGCAGCCTCGAAAGAAGAATATAAACAAATCCGGAAAAATATAGAAAACATTCAGAAGCCTTAAAGACATTATAGAGAAAGAACGGATGCAATGCTTATGCATAGTGAAGTATTTTCAGGCAAGGGATTACAACAAAATAAAAATTCCTACAAAGTCGGCAAAGATGGCCACTATGGAGTGTTACAAATTGATTTACCCAAGCTTGTTGGTCATCACAAGCTTATTGCCAAACAAGGAGAAGCAGTTGTGCTAGACCTAAAAGTAGATGATGATTTTATAGACTTGATAACAAAGCGTTATTATAATAAAAAAACGTAATCAAAGCTGTCTCAGAATGTTTTTAAAGAACTAACAGAATTATCTGATTTAGGTTCATCAAAGTTTAAGAAGATTTAAGGAGGTTGTGTTGAATATTACAATAGTCCTAATGATTTGATAGATGATTTAGAGATAGAATGTGGGAGTATCGAATCAGGAAATAATAGCCCACAGCTAATAAATAAAGGTATTAGCATAATCGATGAATTGTTAAAAATACGCGAAATGTCACCCAAAGAACATGAGCAACTATTTTCTAAATATTTTAATTAAATTATTGTCTAACTGTAATTATACATGACACAAATTACTAACAAAGAAGAATTAATTGATTACTTGACACGACTTGTAGCTGCATACAGACGCAGTTATAAATTGTGCGGTATTATAAACACAACATTACAGATTGTTAGTGGGATAATTGGTTGTACTGCCGTATTGGCATTGGTTCCTGCAATTCCTGTTTTTGTAGCTGCAGTTGGTGCAGTTGGTTAGCAAGTAAAACAAGAATAGCAGAAAAAAATACTTTGTTAAAAACACATCATAGACGTTTCAAACAACTTCTGTCATATGTCCAAACAACAACAGGACTAGAAAATGATGAGGAGATAATTATGATTGAATTTAATAAAATATTAGAAATTCAAAAAAATGATAATTTCACAGAACCTCTGGAAATGTATATGGAAAGATTCAAGTTAAACGGTCATGGCATTCAGTCGTAATTCTTTTCTGACTTGCTTCCATATCCTATCGTACTTTTCTCTGGTTGATTTTGTTTTAATCGGTTTTGTTTCTTTTTCTATTTTTAATATTTTAAATATTTTCTGAAAAATGTATTCAAATTTGATGGATCTTTTTCGACCTTCCAGCTTATCCAAAATCTTTACAATTTGGTAAAACAAATCGTCAAATCTTTGCCTATTTTTAGAAGACAAACCATATGCTTCCAAGTATTTATCTAAATAATACTTTCTGTGGTAAATAGTTTTCTTTCGGTTATAGTTGTAACCTGTAATGAGATTATAACCATTGTGAGTGCCACAATTAAGGCAAACACGCTCGTTATCAAAAACTTCACAAGTATCGTTACAATCTATACATGCAAAAGCGCACTTGTAACACAGCTAGGCTCTGGTGCAATATTTACAAAGCTTCTTTTTATTAGTTGTGTAAAATAAGATGCAATCTATACATACCTCAGGAGGATCAATAATATCTAAAACTCTTTTACAATATTTGCAATTCATTATATTATACTATAGAATTATATATTTAAATAATAGGACTTAAAAAATATTATCCTACGTAATATTATAATGGAACAAGTAGAAAAGGAAATCAAAATCTTTAAGGAAGATCAAATGACGTATGCCCAAACGGATGATTTTGAAGATATGAGTAAACTTGACAAAGAGTTAATAGTTTTTACAAACTTTCAAGATCTGACTGAAAGAATTATAACAATGGCAAAACAACTAAAACTGTCATGGAAAATAAAAAAAAATATATATAAACAAGCTGCATGCTTTTTGTAAAAAACAAATTTCAGAGACAACTCGCGGTCTTTTAACCGAGGATTCTTTTATTCCTTACTACAGCATTTTGTTAGACAGAGGAATTAATATCATTATGTATGGATAAATAAAAAATAAGTTAAATTAAGCTTAATTTAATATAACCTAACTTATATATGGAAAGTTAGGCAGAAATTGAAAGAAAACACTTTGAAGAGGAAAAAAGGTTTACGAGAAAGTAGCTGCTTATGAACAAACTCTTTTAGCTGAAGCAATCAAGAATATTAAACTATTGGAGGAAACTCACATGAGACGATTGGTAAAAACTAAAACTGAGTGCAGCGCTGCCATAAAGCTTCTTACAGATCTAGCACTAAAAGAAATTAAGATTCTTAATGAAACACAGACAAATACAGTAACTAAAAATGTTGAGTTATTCAGAGATGAATTAGTCAGCAAGTTGGAAAAACCTCATATAATCAATACTGCTATCGGATGTCATGAAGATTTTAAAATGTTTATTAAAACCATAAAAAATATGATTGAGGTAAAGCGTTTTGACAAGGGCAACTTTATAAACTATTGCCAACACATAATAAAAATAAAATCGTTAATAGCTGAAGGTGATCTCACTCTTGAAGGTTTGAGAGATATTCTAAATATCATGTAAAAATCAGTCAAATGATAGAAAATAGAGTTCTTGAAAAAGAATGTTTTTGGAAATACTTAGACGTTCTTTTGGACGGAGAGATAGATGTTCTTTTGAGTGAGGATGCTGATGAAGTTACAGATGATAAAACTAATAATGATGAGGTTACTGATGAAAGCATTTCTCAATAAAAAAAAAATGCTATTTAATTAGGCTTAAAAAATTAATCTCATGTAATATTATATTATGAGTATCCGAGAAATTGAAACATCCCCAAAACAGTATAGCAAGGTTTTTAAAGTAGATATTTTTTTAAGTAATGATCCGATTGTTCAACTACAAAAATCACACAATCCTGCTGTAAAGTTTCTCACTGCAGAACTAAAAAGAACAGGCGGATTTAAATTAAGCATTGATGTATAACTTACTTTTAAAAAAAAGCACCGCATGATAAAGAACATAAAGGAGGTTTTGATATTATATACAAAACAGCTTACTTCGCCTCAAAGGCTGTAAAAATATTAAACAAAAGTCAAATATCAGAAGCATTAGACAAAGCACAGGAAGAAATTATAAATAGAATTCGAAATTGGATTCAGTTGGGAAGTGGTTGGGTAATTGAGACACTAGACGCACACTATATAAATCGAATAAAGTATAAGCCTTTACAAGGTAGCTCTTATTTGGATTTACCAAAAGAACTTGCTAATGCTAAAAAAGGATTAATAAATATATAGAATGAACAAGATAACGAATGCTTCAGATGGTGCCATTTGGCTTATAAATTCCCTGCCAATAATAAACCACAACGAATAACAAAGTACAAAAAGCATATTGATGATCTTGATTACAAAGGAATTACATTTCCTGTTACTATCAAACAAATCCCAAAAATGGACAAACAAAACAACATTTGTTTTAACATATTTGGGTATGAAGATAATTTGTTTGTTGTTATGATGATCAATATTCAAAACCAGTTGTAACGTATAGAGGACCTGATGCTGTTTACAAGTTTTTAGAGAAAATGATAGAAGAAGAAATGTGGTGCAAAAAAACTATGAATACAAACTTTAAAAAAGATCTAGTAATGTCACAGAAAGAAGAAGCCATATTCCAAAAATCTAAATCATGTCATATATGTGGTAATGGTTTTGCAACAAATCTCAAAAAAGGCGACGCGGGTTATACAGTGGCATACAAAACCTCCATCAGAAAAGTCAGGGATCATTGTCATATAACTGGAAAGTATAGGGGAAGCGCTCATGACAAAAGTAATATTAATTTCAGGTTGGCTAGAAAAATACCTGTTGTGTTTCATAACTTCAGAGGATATGACTCTCACTTTATAATGCAACACATCGGAAAGTTTAAACAAAACATAAATGTTATACCGAATAACATGGAAAAGTATATGGCTTTCATGTTATGGAAGAATTTAGTGTTTATTGACAGTTTCCAGTTTATGTCACAATCATTAGATAATCTAGTAAAAAACTTTCCGTCATTTCAATACATATTTCAAAAATATAGCGGTAAAAAGTTAGACTTGCTAAAAAGAAAAGGCGTTTATCCTTATGATTATATGAACAGTTTTGAACGCTTCAAGGATACTAAGTTACCTGGCAAAGATAGCTGTTATTCTCAATTAAATGATGAGCATATTTCAGATGCAGATTATGATCATGCTAAAAAAATATGGAAAACATTTAAGATTAGAAATATGGGAGAATATCATGACCTGTATCTTAAGACTGATGTACTGCTGCTTGCAGATGTTTTTGAAAACTTTAGAAAAATGTGTATCGAGTATTACAAATTAGATCCTTGCCATTACTTCAGTAGTCCTGGTTTAGCCTGGGATGCATGTCTTAAGATGACTGGTATCCAACTTGATTTAATAACTGATATTGATAAATATTTGTTTGTGGAAAAAGGATTAAGAGGCGGCACGAGTTATATTGCAAACAGATATTCCAAGCTAACAATAAATATATGAAAAACTATGACAAGAAAAAAGAAAGTAAGTACATAATATATCTTGATGCTAATAACTTGTACGGGTGGGCCATGTGTCAACCGTTGCCTACTGGCAACTTCAAGTGGGTTGATAAGATTGAAAAAGGAAAATCAAATTACATTGTTGAGTGTGATATCGAGTATCCTGAGAAACTGAATGACTCGCATAATGATTATCCTCTCACCCTGGAAAGTTTAAACATAACAGATGAGTGGTTGTCAGACTATTGTAAAAAATTAAAACAAAAGTTTAATTTAGGACATTGCAATGTTAATAAACTTGTTACGACACTAACAAATAAAGAAAAGTATGTCCTGCATTTTAGAAACTTAGAATTGTATAAAAAGCTTGGATTGAAGGTAACAAAAATACACCGAATACTACAGTCTGATGAATCAGAGTGGTTGAAGACATACATAGACTTTAATACTGCTAAGAGAACAGCTGGTAAAAATGCGTTTGAAAAGGATTTCTTCAAACTGATGAACAATTCAGTTTTTGGTAAAACTATGGAAAATTTGAGAAAAAGAATTAATGTTAAATTAATTCACGATGAGGAGGTCCTTTTAAAATATACAGCAAGACCTTCATTTATTTCTTGTAAAATGTTTAAGAAAAAATTATTTGCCGTAAATAGAATAAAAGAACGATTAGTTTAAATCGTCCTTGTTATGTTGTTATGTGTATTTTAGACTTGTCAAAATATTTGATGTATGATTTCGTTTACAACTACATTAAAAATAAATATGATAAAAAAGTTATTATTTACTGATACCGATTCCTTGTGTTATGAAATAAAAATAAAAGATGCGTACGCAGACTTTTACAAGGATAAAGAACTTTTTGATAATTGTGATTATGATCCAAAAAGTAAGTTTCATTTTAATGATAATAAAAAAGTTATTGGCAATATGAAAGATGAAACTTGTGGAATACCCATTGTTGAATTTGTTGGACTACGAAGTAAACTATATTCGTATATGTTAGATAATGAGGTTAGTACAAAGAAATGTAAGGTGTTAAAAAGTGGGTTGTTAAAAAACAGATAGCACATGATGATTACAAAAAGATTTTGTTTACGGCAACAGAAGCTCACCATGAGATGAAAGTTATTAGATCACAAAAGCATAACATAAGCAGCTATGCAATACATAAAAAGAGTTTATCAGCTTATGATGATAACGGTACATACTAGATAATGGACAAGATATCTTAGCATACAGGTAAAATACTCCATGGTAAAAATTGATATGCAGAGCGATGATGAAGACTGCAGTACGGTTTCGTCTGCCTTTGCTTAATGAGTTGCAAATGTTATGTTATTAAAATGACAAACCGGATTGATTAGTAGTATAGATACTAGCGGTACCAGCGGAGTTTCCCAGAGCGGGGTTGCTTGAGCAACTAATAATATGTGTCCGGGGCTTTTGACTTAAGCATGACTTTCATTTAGATTTTATGTGTAAATGATGACGTGCTTGAGTTAATAGCCATGGCTGGCATATTTTACTGTTGCTTGTGTTTGAGGCCCGCGAGGGGAAACTGGCCTGGTACCGCTAGTATCTATACTACTCTCCTCCATGGTGTTATATAAACACTCACCTATTGTATGTACCATGGTGTTACATAAACACTCACCTACTGTATGTACCAAGCTCCCCCATGGTGTTATATAAACACTCACCTATTGTATGTACCATGGTGTTACATAAACACTCACATATTGTATGTACCAAGCTCACCATGGTGTCATATAAACACGCACCTGTTGTATGTACCAGGCTTCTCCATGGTGTTATATTAACAGTAATCTAGTGTATGTAGTAGTTTACTCCATGGTGTTATATAAACACTCACCTGTTGTATGTACCAGGTTCCTCCATGGCGTTATACAAACAACCACCTGTTGTATGTACCGGATTCTTTCTTGATGGTATATACACTCGCCTATTGTATGTACCAGGCTCCTCCATGGTGGTATATAAACACTCTCCTATTGTATGTAATAGGCTCCACCATAGTGTTATATAAACCCTCACGTATTGTATGTAGCTGGCTCCTTCATGGTGTTATATAAACACTCATCAGTTGTATGTACCTGGCTCCTCCATGGTCTTATATAAACACTCAACTGTTGTATATAGATGGCCCCTCCATGGTGTTATATAAACAATCGCATTTTTGTATGTACCAGGCTCCTCCATGGTGTTATATAAACACTCACCTTTTGCATGTACAAGGATTTTCCATGGTAATATATATAAACATTCACCTGTTATATGTAACAGGCGTCTACATGGTGTTATATAAACACTCAGCTGTTGTATGTACCAGGCTCCTCCATGGTGTTATATAAACAATCAGCTGTTGTATGTACCAGGCTCCTCTATGGTGTTATATTAATTCTCAACTGTTGTATGTACCAGGCTCCTCCATGGTGTTATATAAACACACACCTGGTGTATGTAACAGGCTCCTCCATGGTGTTATATACACACTCGACTATTACACGTACCATGGTATTATATAAACACTCACCTATTGTATGTACAAAGCTCCTCATGGTGTTATATAAACACTCACCTGTTATATGTATCAGGAGCCTACATGGTGTTATATAAACACTCAGCTGTTGTATGTACCAGGATCCTCCATGGTGTTATATGAACTCTCAACTGTTGTTTGTACCGGGCTCCTCCATGGTGTTATATAAACACTCACCTGTTGGATGTACCAGGCTCATAACATTCGCCTGTAGTATATAGCAGGCTCCTCCATGAACTTATATAAACATTCGCCTATTGTATGTATCCGGCTCGTCCATTGTGGTATATAAACACTCGCCTACAGTATGGACCAGGCTCATCCATGTTGTTATAAAAACACTCACCTGTTGTATGTACTAGGCTCCTGCATGGTGTAATATAAACACTCACATATTATATGTACCAGGCTCCTCCATGGTGTTATGTAAACACTCACCCATTGTATGTACATGGCTCCTCCATGGTGTTATATAAACACTCACCTAGTGTATGTACATGGCTCCTCCATTGTATTATATAAACACACGACTTGTGTATATACCAGGCTCCTCCGTGTTGTTCTATAAACACTCACCTTTTGTATGTACCAGGCTACTCCATGGTGTTATATAAACACACGCCTTTTGATGGTATCAGGCTCCTCCGTGGTGTTATATAAAAACGAACCTGTTATATGTACCAGGCGCCTACATGGTGTTATATGAGCTCCCAACTGTTGTATGTACCAGGGTCCTCCATGGTGTTATATAAACACTCACCTGTTGTATACAACAGTCTCCTCCGTGGTGTTATATAAACACTCACCTATTGTATGTACATGGCTCCTCCATGGTGTTATATAAACACTCACCTATTGTATGTACCATGGTGTTATATAAACACTCACCTATTGTATGTACCAAGCCCCTCCATAGTGTTATATAAACACTCACATATTGAATGTACCAGGCTCATCCATGGTGTTATATAAACATTCTCCTATTGTATGTAACAGGCTCCTCCATGGTGTTTTATAAACACACACCTGATGTTTGTAACAGGCTCCTCCATGGGGTTATATAAACGCTCACATATTATATGTACAGTGGTGTTATATAAACACTCGCCTATTGTGTGTACCGAGCTCCTCCATGGTGTTATCTAAACCCGCACCTTTTATATGTACCATGTTCCTCTATGCTGTTATAAAAACACTCACATGTTATATGTACCAGGCGCCTACATGGCGTTATATAAACACTCAGCTGTTTTATGTACCTGGCTCCTCCATGGTGTTATATAAACACTCAGCTGTTGTATATACCAGGCTCCTCCATGGGGTTATATGAACTCTCAACTGTTGTATGTACCAGGCTCCTCCATGGTGTTATATTAAGACTCACCTGTAGTATGTACTAGGCTTCCTCATGGTGTTATATGAACTCCCAACTGTTGTATGTACCAGGCTCCTCCATGGTGGTATATAAACACTCACCTGTTGTATGTACCAGGCTCATAACATTCGCCTGTTGTATATAGCAGGCTCCTCCATGAACTTATATAAACACTCGCCTAGTGTATTTATCCGGCTCGTCCATTGTGGTATATAGACACTCGCCTATATTATGTACCAGGCTCATCCATGGTGTTATAAAAACACTCACCTGCTGTATGTACCATGCTCCTGCATGGTGTTATATAAACATTCACATATTGTTTGAGCCATGGTGTTGTATAAACATTCGCCTACAGTATGTACCAGGCTCATCCATCGTGTTATATAACACTCGCCTGTTGTATATAGCTGGATACTCCATGAAGTTATATAAACACTAGCCTATTGTATATACCAGGCTCGTCCATTGTGGTATATAAACACTCGCCTATAGTATGTACCAGGCTCATCCATGGTGTTCTAAAAACACTCACCTGTTGTATGTACCAGGCTCCTGCATGGTGTTATATAAACATTCACATATTGTTTGAGCCATGGTGTTGTATAACCAGTCTCCTAGTGTATGTACCAGGCTCCTCCAAGGTGTTATATAAACACTCACCCGTTGTATGTAACAGGCTCCTCCATGAAGTTATATAAACACTCACCTATTGTATGTACATGGCTCCTCCATGGTGTTATATAAAGACTCGCCTTTTGTATGTACCAGGCTCCTACATGGTGTTATATAAACACTTGCCTTTTGTAGGTACCAGGCTCCTCCGTGGTGTTATATAAACACTCACATGTTATATGTACCAGGCGTATACATGGTGTTATATAAACACTCAGCTGTTGTATGTACCAGGCTCCTCCATGTTGTTATATAAACAATCAGCTGTTGTATGTACCAGGCTACTCCATGGTGTTATATAAACACACACCTGTTGTATGTAACAGGCTCCTCCATGGTGTTATATAAACAATTACCTATTGCACGTACCTTGGTATTATATAAACACTCACCTATTGTATGTACAAAGCTCCTCATGGTGTTATATAATCACTCACCTGTTATATGTACCAGGCGCCTACATGGTGTTATATAAACACTCAGCTGTTGTATGTATCAGGCTCCTCCATGGTGTTATATGAACTCTCAACTGTTGTATGTACCAGGCTCCTCCATGGTGGTATATAAACACTCACCTGTTGTATGTGCCAGGCACCTAACATTCGCCTGTTGTATATAGCAGGCTCCTCCATGAACTTATATAAACACTCGCCTTTTCTATAATCTAGGCTCCTCCGTGGTGTTATATAAACACTCACCTTTTGTATGTACCAGGCTACTCCATGGTGTTATATAAACACTCGCCTTTTGATGGTATCAGGCTCCTCCGTGGTGTTATATAAACACTCACCTGTAATATGTAACAGGCGCCTACATGGTGTTATATAAACACGCAGCTGTTGTATGTACCAGGTTAATCCATAGTGTTATATAAACACTCAGCTGTTGTATGTATCAGGCTCCTCCATGGTGTTATATGAACTCCCAACTATAGTATTTACCAGGGTTCTCCATGATGTTATATAAACACTCAGCTGTTGTATAGAAAAAGGCTCCTCCATTGTGTTATATAAACACTCACCTATTGAATGTACATGGCTCCTCCATGGTGTTATATAAACACTCACATATTGTATGTACCATGGTGTTATATAAACACTCTTCTATTGTATGTACCAAGCTCCTCCATGGTGTTATAAAAACACTCATCTGTTGTATGTACCAGGCTCCTGCATGGTGTTATATAAACACTCACATATTGTATGTACCAGGCTCATCGATGGTGTTACATAAACATTCTCCTATTGTATGTACCAGGCTCCTCCATGGTGTTATATAAACACACACCTGTTTTTTGTAACAGGCTCCTCCATGGTGTTATATAAACACTCGCCTATTGTATGTACCGAGCTCCTCCATGGTGTTATCTAAACACGCACCTTTTATATGTACCAGGCTCCTCTATGCTGTTATTTAAACACTCAGCTGTTATATGTACCAGGCGCCTACATGGTGTTATATAAACACTCAGCTGTTGTATTTACCAGGCTCATCCATGGAGTTATATGAACTCTCAACTGTTGTATATACCAGGTTTCTCCATGGTGTTATATAAACATTCACCTGTTGTATGTAACAGGCTCCTCCGTGGTGTTATATAACACTCGTCTGTTGTACATAGCAGGCTCCTCCATGGTGTTATATATACAATCACCTATTGTATTTACATGGCTCCTCCATGGTATTATATAAACACTCGCCTTTTGTATATACCAGGCTCCTCCGTGGTGTTATATAAACACTCGCCTTTTGTACGTACCAGGCTCCTCCATGGTGTTATATAAACACTCGCCTTTAGTAGGTACCCTGCTCTCCCGTGGTGTTATATAAACACACACCTGTTATATGTACCAGGCTCCTCCATCGTGTTATATAAACACTCAGCTGTTGTATGTACCAGGTTCCTCCATGGTGTTATATAAACTCCCAACTGTTGTAAGTACCAGGCTCCTCCATGGTGTTATATAAACACTCGCCTTTTGTAGGTACCCTGCTCTCCCGTGGTGTTATATAAACACTCACCTGTTATATGTACCAGGCGCCTATATAATGTTATATGAACACTCAGCTGTTGTATGTACCAGGCTCCTCCATGGTGTTATATAACACTCGCGTGTTGTACATAGCATGCTCCTCCATGGTGTTATATATACAATCACCTATTGTATTTACATGGCTCCTCCATGGTATTATATAAACACTCGCCTTTTGTATATACCAGGCTCCTACGTGGTGTTATATAAACACTCGCATTTTGTAGGTACTCTGCTCTTCCGTGGTGTTATATAAACACTCACCTGTTATATGTACCAGGCTCCTCCGTGGTGCTATATAAACAATCAGCTGTTGTATGTACCAGATTCTTCCATGGTGTTATATGAACTCCAAACTGTTGTATGTACCAGGCTCCTCCATAGTGTTATATAAACACTCACATGTTATATGTACCAGCGCTTCTATAGTGTTATATAAACATTCAGCTGTTGCATGTACCAGGCTCCTCCATGGTGTTATAAAAACACTCACCTGTTTTATGTACCAGGCTCCTCCATGGTGTTATATGAACTCTCAACTGTTCTATGTACCAGGCTCCTCCATGGTGTTACATGTATATAAACACTCACCTGTTGTATGTACCAGGCCTCTCCATGGTGTTATATGAACTCTCAACTGTTGTATGTACCAGGCTCCTCCATGGTGTTATATAAACACTGCCCTGTTGTATGTACCAGGCTCATAACATTCGCTTGTTGAATATAGCAGGCTCCTCCATGAAGTTATATAAACACTCGCCTATTGTATGTACCAGGCTTTACCATTGTTGTATATAAACACTCGCCTATAGTATGTACCATGCTCATCCATGGTGTTATAAAAACACTCACCTGTTGTATGTACAAGGCTCCTGCATGGTGTTATATAAACACACATATACTGTATGTACCAGGCTCCTCCATGGTGTTATATAAACATTCTCATATTGTATGTACCAGGCTCCTCCACGGTGTCATATAAGCACTCACCTGTTGTATGTACATGGCTCCTCCATGATGTTATATAAACACTCACCTATGTAATGTACATTGCTCCTCCATGATATTATATAAACACACGCCTTTTGTATATACTAGGCTCCTCCGTGGTGTTATATAAACACTCGCCTTTTGTATGTACCTGGTTCCTCCGTGGTGTTATATAAACACTCACCGGTTGTAGGTACCAGGCTCCTCCATGGTGTTATATAAACACTCACATGTTGTACATGTATGTACGAATCTCCTCTATGATGTTATACAAACACCCACTGGTGTAAGTACCAGGTTCCTCCATGGTGTTACATAAACACTCGCCTATTTTATGCACAAAGCTCCTCCTTGGTGTTATATAAACACTCGACTAATGTATTTAACAGACTCCTCCATGGTGTTATATAAAAACCCACCTATTGTATGTACAAGGCTCCTCCAAGGTGTTATATAAACAGTTGCCTGATGCATGTACCAGGCTCCTCTATGGTGGTATATAAACACTCGCCTATTGTATGTACCAAGCTCCTCCATCGTGTTATATAAATACTCGCATGATGTATGTAAATAGCTACACCATGGTGATATATAAACACTAACCTAGTATATGTACCAAGCTCCTCTAGGGTGGTATATAAACACTCGTCTGATGCAGGTACCAGGCTCCTGCATGGTGCTATATAAACTTTCGCCTATTAAATGTACCAAACTCCTCCATGGTGGTATATAAACACTTACCTGATTTATATACCAGGGTCTTCAATGGTGCTATATAAACAATCGCCTATTGTATGTACCAGGCTCCTCCATGGTGGTATATGAACGCTAGCATTTTGTATGTACCAGGCTCATCCATTGTGTTTTATCAACAATCACCTAGTGTATGTACCAGGCCCCTCGATGGTGTTATATCAACACTCACCTATTGCATGTCCCAAGCTCCTCCATGGTGTTATTTATACAACTACCTGTTGTATTTACCCCTCCATGGGGTTATATAAACACTCACCGGTTGTATGTACCAGGCTACCCCAAGTTGTTATATAAACACTCACCAGTTGTGTGTACCAGGCTCCTCCATGGTGTTATATAATACTCGCTTGTTGTATATACCAGGCTCTTCCATGTTGTTATATAAACAATCGCATATTGTAAGTACAAGGCTCCTCCATGGAGGTATATACACTCGCCTATTTTATGTACCAGGCTCCTCCATGGTGGTATATAAACACTCGGCTATTATATGTACCAGGCTCTTCTATGGTGTTATAAAACTTTAATCTGTTGTATGTACCGGGCTCCTCCATAGGGTTATATAAATACTCACCAGTTGTATGTACCAGACGGCTGCTCCATGTTGTTATATAAGCACTCAACTGATGTATGTACCAGGCTCCTCCATGGCGTTATAGAAACACTCACCTATTGTATGGACCAGGCTCCTTCATGGTGGTATACAAACACCCGCCTATTGTATGTACAAGGATCATCATTGGTGTTATTTAAACACTCACCATTTGTATGTACCGGGCTCCTCCTAGGTGTTTGATAAACAATCACTTACTGTATGTACCAGGCCCCTCGATGGTTTCATAACAACACTCACCTATTGCATGTACCAAGCACCTACATGGTGTTATATAAACACCGACCATTGGTATGTACCAGGCTCCTCCAAGGTGTTATATAAAACACTCACCTATTGTATGTAGCAGGCCCCTCCTAGGTGTTATATAAACATTCACCATTGCATGTACCTGGCTCCTCCATGGTGTTATATAAACAGCCAGGTATTGTATGTATCTGGCTCCTCTATGGTGTTATATAAACATACACCTATTGTATGTACCATTATCCTGTATGGTGTTATAGTAACACTCAACTGTTGTATGTATCAGGTTCCTCCATGGTGTTATATAAACACTCACCTATTGTATGTTCCAGGCTCCTCTATGCTGTTATGCAAACACGCACCTGTTTTATATACAAGGCTCCTCTATGGTGTTATATAAACACTCATCTATTGTATTTACCATGTTTCTCCATGGTGTTATATAAACACTCACCTGTTGTATGTACCACGCTTCTACAAGGTGTTATATAAACACCCACTTGTTGTGTCTACCGAATTCATACATGGTGTTATATAAACAATCGCCTATTGCATGTACCAGGGTCCTCCTTCGTGTTATATAAACAACTATCTGTTGTATGTACCCCTTCATGGTGTTATATAAACACTCACCTGTTGTATGTACCAGGCTCCCCCATGGTGTTATATAAACACTTGCCTATTATATGTACCAGGCTCCTCCATGGTGTTATATGAACAGTCACCTATTGTATGTACCAGGCTCCTCCATGGTGTTATATAATACTCGCCTGTTGTATATACCAGGCCCCTCCATGTTGTTATATAAACATTCGCATATTGTATGTAACAGGCTCCTCCATGGAGGTATATACACTCGCCTATTGTATGTACCGGGCTCCTCCTAGGTGTTATATAAACATTCACCATTGCATGTACAAGGCTATTCCATGGTATTATATAAACACCCAGGTATAGTATGTACATGCTCCTCCATGGTGTTATATAAACATTCACAATTGCATGTACCAGGATATTCATGGTGTTATATAATCACCAATGTATTGTATGTAGAGTACAGGCTCCTCAATGGTGTTATATAAACACTCACCTATTGTATGTACCATGCTCTTCAATGGTGTTATATGAACAATCGCCTTTGGTATGTACCAGACACTTCCATGGTTTTATATAAACACTCACCATTGCATGTACCAGGCTCCTCCAAGATGTTATATGAACAGTCGCCTTTTGTAGCTACCAGGCTCCTCCGTGGTGTTATATAAAACACTCACCTATTGTATGTAGCAGGCTCCTCCTAGGTGTTATATAAACATTCACCATTGCATGTACCTGGCTCCTCCATGGTGTTATATAAACAGCCAGGTATTGTATGTATCTGGCTCCTCTATGGTGTTATATAAACATACACCTATTGTATGTACCATTATCCTGTATGGTGTTATAGTAACACTCAACTGTTGTATGTATCAGGTTCCTCCATGGTGTTATATAAACACTCACCTATTGTATGTTCCAGGCTCCTCTATGGTGTTATGCAAACACGCACCTGTTTTATATACAAGGCTCCTCTATGGTGTTATATAAACACTCATCTATTGTATTTACCATGTTTCTCCATGGTGTTATATAAACACTCACCTGTTGTATGTACCACGCTTCTACAAGGTGTTATATAAACACCCACTTGTTGTGTCTACCGAATTCATACATGGTGTTATATAAACAATCGCCTATTGCATGTACCAGGGTCCTCCTTCGTGTTATATAAACAACTATCTGTTGTATGTACCCCTTCATGGTGTTATATAAACACTCACCTGTTGTATGTACCAGGCTCCCCCATGGTGTTATATAAACACTTGCCTATTATATGTACCAGGCTCCTCCATGGTGTTATATGAACAGTCACCTATTGTATGTACCAGGCTCCTCCATGGTGTTATATAATACTCGCCTGTTGTATATACCAGGCCCCTCCATGTTGTTATATAAACATTCGCATATTGTATGTAACAGGCTCCTCCATGGAGGTATATACACTCGCCTATTGTATGTACCGGGCTCCTCCTAGGTGTTTTATAAACATTCACCATTGCATGTACAAGGCTATTCCATGGTATTATATAAACACCCAGATATAGTATGTACATGCTCCTCCATGGTGTTATATAAACATTCACAATTGCATGTACCAGGATATTCATGGTGTTATATAATCACCAATGTATTGTATGTACAGTACAGGCTCCTCAATGGTGTTATATAAACACTCACCTATTGTATGTACCATGCTCTTCAATGGTGTTATATGAACAATCGCCTTTGGTATGTACCAGACACTTCCATGGTTTTATATAAACACTCACCATTGCATGTACCAGGCTCCTCCAAGATGTTATATGAACAGTCGCCTTTTGTAGCTACCAGGCTCCTCCGTGGTGTTATATAAACACTCACCTGTTATATGTACCAGGCTACTACATGGTGTTATATAAACACACACCTGTTATATGTACCAGGCTCCTCCATTGCGTTATATAACACTCGCGTGTTATATATGGCAGGCTCCTCCATAAAGTTATATAAGCAATTACCCATTGTATGTACAAGGGTGTTATTTAAACACTCACATATTGCATGTACCAGGCTCCTCTATGGTGTTATGTAAACACGCACCTGTTGTATATACCAGGCTCCTCTATGGTGTTATATAAACACTCATCTATTGTTTTTACCATGTTCCTCCATGGTGTTATATAAACACTCACCTGTTGTATGTACCACGCTCCTCCAAGGTGTTATATAAACACCCACTTGTTGTATGTACCGAGTTCATCCATGGTGTTATATAAACCCTCGCCTATTGTATGTACGAGGGTCCTCCTTCGTGTTATATAAACAGCTACCCGTTGAATGTTCACCTCCATGGTGTTATATAAATACTCACCAGTTGTATGTACCAGGCTCCCCCAGGGTGTTATATAAGCACTTGCCTATTATATGTACCAGGCTCCTCCATGGTGTTATATGAACAGTAACCTATTGTATGTACCAGGCTCCTCCATGGTGTTATATAATACTCGCCTGTTGTATATACCAGGCTCCTCCATGTTGTTATATAAACATTCGCATATTGTATGTATCAGGCTCCTCCATGGAGGTATATACACTCGCCTATTGTATGTACCGGGCTCCTCCTAGGTGTTATATAAACATTCACCATTGCATTTACCAGGCTATTCCATGGTGTTATATAAACACCCAAGTATTGTATGTACCTGGCTCCTCCACTGTGTGATAATACCACTCACCTATTGTATGTACCAGGTTCCTCCATGGTGTTATATAAACACGCACCTATTGTATATAACAGGCTCCTCTATGGTGTTATATAAACACTCATTTATTGTATTTACCATTTTCCTCCATGGTGTTATATAAACACTCACCTGTTGTATGTACCAGACTCCTCCAAGGTGTTATATGAAAACACACGTGTTGTATGTACCAATTTCATCCATGGTGTAATATAAACAATCACCAGTTGTATGTACGAGGCTCCCCATCGTGTTATATAAACACTCGCCTGGTGTATGTACCAGGCTCCTCCATGGTGTTATATGAACAGCCACCAATTGTATGTACCAGGCTCGTCCACGGTGTTATATAATACTCGCCTGTTGTACATACCAGGCTCCTCCATGTTGTTATATAAACACTCGCCTATTGTATGTATCTGGTTCCTCCTTGGAGGTATATACCCTCGCCTATTGTATGTGCCAGGCTCTTCCAGGGTGTTATATAAACACTAACCTGTTGTATGTACCATGCGGCTCCTCCATGGCGTTATATAAACACCCATCTGATGTATGTACCAGGCTCCTCCATGGTGTTATAGAAACACTCACCTGTTGTATGTACCACGCTCCTCCATGGTGTTATATAACACTCGCCTGTTGTATATACCAGGCTCCTCCATGTTGTTATATAAACACTCGCCTATTGTATGCTCCAGGCTCGTCCATGATGGTATATAAACACTCGCCTATGCTATGTACAAGTTTCATAAGTGGTGTTACATAAACACTCACATGTTGTATGTACCATGCTCCTCCATGGTGTTATATGAACACTCATGTATTGCATGTACCAGAATCCTCCATGGTATTATATAAACACTCACCTATTGTATGTACATGGGTCCTCCATGGTGTTATATAAACAATCACCTATTGTATGTTCATGGCTCCTCCATGTTGTTATATAAACACTCGCCTTTTGTATGTACCAGGATCCTAAATGGTGTTTTATAAACACTCACCTGTTGTATGTACCAGATTCCTCCATGGTGTTATATAAAGACTCGCCTAATGTAAGTACCAGACTCCTCCATGGTGTTATATGAACACCCACCTATTGTATGTACCAAGCTCATCCATGGTGGTTTATAAACACTCGCCTATTGTATGTATTACGCTCCTACACGGTGTTATATAAACACTCCCCTATTGTATGTACCAGGCTCCTCTATGGTGTTATATAAAAACTCACTTATTGTATGTCCCAGGCTCCCCCATGGTGTTATATAAACACTCACCAGTTGTATGTACATGACTCCTAAATGGTGTTATATAAACACTCACCTATTGTATGTACATGTCTTCTCCATGGTGTTATACAAACACTCGCCTTTTTTATGTACCAGGCTCCTCCATGGTGGTATATAAACACTCGCCTATTTTATGTACCAGGCTCCTCCGTGGTGTTATATAAACATACACCTATTGTATGTACCATTATCCTGTATGGTGTTATAATAACACTCAACTGTTGTATGTATCTGGCTCCTCTATGGTGTTATATAAACATACACCTATTGTATGTACCATTATCCTGTATGGTGTTATAGTAACACTCAACTGTTGTATGTATCAGGTTCCTCCATGGTGTTATATAAACACTCACCTATTGTATGTTCCAGGCTCCTCTATGGTGTTATGCAAACACGCACCTGTTTTATATACAAGGCTCCTCTATGGTGTTATATAAACACTCATCTATTGTATTTACCATGTTTCTCCATGGTGTTATATAAACACTCACCTGTTGTATGTACCACGCTTCTACAAGGTGTTATATAAACACCCACTTGTTGTGTGTACCGAATTCATCCATGGTGTTATATAAACAATCGCCTATTGCATGTACCAGGGTCCTCCTTCGTGTTATATAAACAACTATCTGTTGTATGTACCCCTTCATGGTGTTATATAAACACTCACCTGTTGTATGTACCAGGCTCCCCCATGGTGTTATATAAACACTTGCCTATTATATGTACCAGGCTCCTCCATGGTGTTATATGAACAGTCACCTATTGTATGTACCAGGCTCCTCCATGGTGTTATATAATACTCGCCTGTTGTATATACCAGGCCCCTCCATGTTGTTATATCAACATTCGCATATTGTATGTAACAGGCTCCTCCATTGAGGTATATACACTCGCCTATTGTATGTACCGGGCTCCTCCTAGGTGTTATATAAACATTCACCATTGCATGTACAAGGCTATTTCATGGTATTATATAAACACCCAGGTATAGTATGTACATGATCCTCCATGGTGTTATATAAACATTACAATTGCATGTACCAGGATATTCATGGTGTTATATAATCACCAATGTATTGTATGTACATTACAGGCTCCTCAATGGTGTTATATAAACACTCACCTATTGTATGTACCATGCTCTTCAATGGTGTTATATGAACACTCGCCTTTTGTATGTACCAGACACTTCCATGGTTTTATATAAACACTCACCATTGCATGTACCAGGCTCCTCCAAGATGTTATATGAACAGTCGCCTTTTGTAGCTACCAGGCTCCTCCGTGGTGTTATATAAACACTCACATGTTATATGTACCAGGCTACTACATGGTGTTATATAAACACACACCTGTTATATGTACCAGGCTCCTCCATGGCGTTATATAACACTCGCGTGTTATATATGGCAGGCTCCTCCATGAAGTTATATAAGCAATTACCCATTGTATGTACAAGGGTGTTATTTAAACACTCACATATTGCATGTACCAGGCTCCTCTATGGTGTTATGTAAACACGCACCTGTTGTATATACCAGGCTCCTCTATGGTGTTATATAAACACTCATCTATTGTATTTACCATGTTCCTCCATGGTGTTATATAAACACTCACCTGTTGTATGTACCACGCTCCTCCAAGGTGTTATATAAACACCCACTTGTTGTATGTACCGAGTTCATCCATGGTGTTATATAAACTCTCGCCTTTTGTATGTACCAGGGTCCTCCTTCGTGTTATATAAACAACTACCCGTTGTATGTACACCTCCATGGTGTTATATAAACACTCACCAGTTGTATGTACCAGGCTCCCCCAGGGTGTTATATAATCACTTGCCTATTCTATGTACCAGGCTCCTCCATGGTGTTATATGAATAGTAACATATTGTATGTACCAGGCTCCTCCATGGTGTTATATAATACGCGTCTGTTGTATATACCAGGCTCCTCCATGTTGTTATATAAACATTCGCATATTGTATGTATCAGGCTCCTCCATGGAGGTATATACACTCGCCTATTGTATGTACCGGGCTCCTCCTAGGTGTTATATAAACATTCACCATTGCATGTACCAGGCTATTCCATGGTGTTATATAAACACCCAAGTATTGTATGTACCTGGCTCCTCCGCTGTGTTATAATAACACTCACCTATTGTATGTACCAGGTTCCTCCATGGTGTTATATAAACACGCACCAATTGTATATAACAGGCTCCTCTATGGTGTTATATAAACACTCATCTATTGTATTTACCATTTTCCTCCATGGTGTTATATAAACACTCACCTGTTGTAGGTACCAGACTCCTCCAAGGTGTTATATGAAAACACACGTGTTGTATGTACCAATTTCACCCATGGTGTAATATAAACAATCACCAGTTATATGTACGAGGCTCCCCATCGTGTTATATAAACACTCGCCTGGTGTATGTACCAGGCTCCTCCATGGTGTTATATGAACAGCCACCAATTGTATGTACCAGGCTCGTCCACGGTGTTATATAATACTCGCCTGTTGTACATACCAGGCTCCTCCATGTTGTTATATAAACACTCGCCTATTGTATGTATCTGGTTCCTCCTTGGAGGTATATACCCTCGCCTATTGTATGTACCAGGCTCTTCCATGGTGTTATATAAACACTAACCTGTTGTATGTACCATGCGGCTCCTCCATGGCGTTATATAAACACCCAACTGATGTATGTACCAGGCTCCTCCATGGTGTTATAGAAACACTCACCTGTTGTATGTACCACGCTCCTCCATGGTGTTATATAACACTCGCCTGTTGTATATACCAGGCTCCTCCATGTTGTTATATAAACACTCGCCTATTGTATGCTCCAGGCTCGTCCATGATGGTATATAAACACTCGCCTATGCTATGTGCAAGTTACATACGTGGTGTTACATAAACACTCACATGTTGTATGTACCACGCTCCTCCATGGTGTTATATGAACACTCACCTATTGTTTGTACCAGGATCCACTATGGTGTTATATAAACACTCATTTATTGCATGTACCAGAATCCTCCATGGTATTATATAAACACTCACCTATTGTATGTACATGGGTCCTCCATGTTGTTATATAAACACTCACCTATTGTATGTTCATGGCTCCTCCATGTTGTTATATAAAAACTCGCCTTTTGTATGTACCAGGATCCTAAATGGTGTTTTATAAACACTCACCTGTTGTATGTACCAGATTCCTCCATGGTGTTATATAAAGACTCGCCTATTGTAAGTACCAGACTCCTCCATGGTGTTATATAAACACCCACCTATTGTATGTACCAAGCTCATCCATGGTGGTATATAAACACTCGCCTATTGTATGTATTACGCTCCTACACGGTGTTATATAAACACTCCCCTATTGTATGTACAAGGCTCCTCTATGGTGTTATATAAAAACTCACTTATTGTATGTCCCAGGCTCCCCCATGGTGTTATATAAACACTCACCAGTTGTATGTACATGACTCCTCCATGTTGTTATATAAACACTCACCTATTGTATGTACATGGCTCCTCCATGGTGTTATACAAACACTCGCCTTTTGTATGTACCAGGCTCCTCCGTGGTGGTATATAAACACTCGCCTATTTTATGTACCAGGCTCCTCCGTGGTGTTATATAAACATTCACCTATTGTATACACCAGGCCCCATTTTGATGTAATATAAACACTCACTTGTTGCATTTACCAAGCTCCTCCAAGGTGTTATATAAACACTCGCATTTTGTATGTACCAGACTCATCCATGGTATTATATTTCATGTACCAGCCTCCTCCACGGTGTTATTTAAACACTCAAATATTGAATGTACCGCGCTTCGCCTAGGTGTTATATAAACATTCACCATTGCATGTACCGGGCTCCTCCATGGTGTTATATAAACACCAAGGTTTTGTATGTACAGGCTCCTCCATTTTGTTATCTAA
Organism: Cyrtodaria siliqua; assembly: GCA_037043455.1. Taxonomy (NCBI): domain Eukaryota; kingdom Metazoa; phylum Mollusca; class Bivalvia; order Adapedonta; family Hiatellidae; genus Cyrtodaria; species Cyrtodaria siliqua. The sequence continues at coordinate 24,588 of JAWPHD010010173.1, read as the reverse complement.
ACACTCACCTATTGTATGTACCAGGTTCCTCCATGGTGTTATATAACCCATCGTCTATTTTATGTACAAAGCTCCTCCATGGATGGTGTTATATAAACACTCACCTATAGTTTGTACCAGGCTCTACCATGGTGTTATACAAACACTCACCTATTGCATTTACCATGATGTTATATAAACACTCACCTTTTGTATATACCAGACTCCTTCATGGTGGTATATAAACCTCGCCTTTTGCATGTACCATGCTCCTCCATGATGGTATATACACACTCACCTGTTGTATGTACCAGGCTCCTCCATGGTGTTATACAACACTCGCCTGTTGTATATACCAGGCTCCTCCATGTTATTATATAAACACTCGCCTATTGCATGTACTAGGCTCCCCATGGTGTTATATAAACACTCAACTGTTGTATGTACCAGGCTCCTCCATGATGTTATATAAACACTCACCTGTTGTATGTACCACGCTCCTCCATGTTGTTATACAACACTCGCCTGTTGTATATACCAGGCTCCTCCATGTTATTATATAAACACTCGCCTATTGCATGTACTAGGCTCCCCATGGTGTTATATAAACACTCAACTGTTGTATGTACCAGGCTCCTCCATGATGTTATATAAACACTCAACTGTTGTATGTACTACGCTCCTCCAAGTTATTATATAAACACCAACTTGTTTTATGTACAAAGTTCATCCATGGTGTTATATAAACCCTCGCCTATTGTATGTACCAGGGTCCTCCTTCGTGTTACATAAACAACTACCTGTTATATGTACCCCTCCATGGTGTTATAAAAACACTCACCTGTTGTATGTACTAGGCTCCCCCAGGGTGTTATATAAACACTTGCCTATTCTATGTACCAGGTTCCTCCATGGTGTTATATGAACAGTCACCTATTGTATGTACCAGGCTCCTCCATGGTGTTATATAATACTCGCCTGTTGTATATACCAGGCTCCTCCATGATGTTATATAAACACTCGCCTATTTTATGTACCAGGCTCGTCCATGGTGGTATATAAACACTAACCTATTTTATGTACCAGGTTCATCACTAATGTTATATAAACACTTACCTGTTGTATGTACCAGGCTCCTCCATGGTGTTATATAAACACTCTCACCTATTGTATGTACCAGGCTCCTCCAATGTGTTATATAAACACTCACCTAGTATATGTACCAGGCTTCTCCATGGTCTTATAGAAACACTCACCTATTGTATGTACATGGTTCCTCGATGGTGTTATATAAAAACTCGTCTTTTGTATGTAACAAGCTCCTCCATCGTGTTATACAAACTCTCACCTGTTGTTTGTAGCATGCTCCGCCATTGCATTATATAAACACTCACCTATTGTATTTACCATGCTCCTCCGTGGTGTTATATTACCACTCGCCTATTGTATATTCCAAACTCCTTCATTGTGTTATATAAACACTCACCTGTTATATGTATCAGGCTCCTCCATGGTGTTAGATAAACACTCACCTATTGTATGTACCATGTTGTTATATAAACACTCACCTATTGTATGTACCAAGCTCCTCCATGGCGCTCCCATCTGTTGTATGTACTATGCTCATCCATGGTGTTATATATAAACACATGCCTATTGTATGTACCAGGCTCCTCCATGGTGGTATATAAACACTCACCTGTTGTATGTACCATGCTCCTCCATGTTGTTATATAAACACTCGCCTTTTGTATGTACTAGGCTCCTCCATGGTGTTATATAAACTCTCACCTATTGTATATATCAGGCTCCTCCATGGTGTTATATAACACTCGTCTGTTGAATATACCAGGCTCCTCCATGTTATTATATAAATACTCGCCTATTGTATGTACTAGGCTCCCCCATGGTGTAATATAAACACTCAACTGTTGTATCTACCAGGCTCCTGCATGATGTTATATAAACACTCACCTGTTGTATGTACCAGCCTCCACCATTGTGCTATATAACACTCGCCTGTTGTATATACCAGGCTCCTCCATGTTGTTATATAAACACTCGCCTATTGTATGTATTAGGCTCCTCCATGGTGTTATATAAACACTCACCTATTGTATGTACCAGGCTCCTCCAATGTGTTATATAAACACTCACCTAGTGTATGTACCAGGCTCCTCCATGGTCTTATATAAACACTCACCTATTGTATGTACATGGCTCCTCCATGGTGTTATATAAACACTCACCTATTATATGTACATGGCTCCTCTGTGGTGTTATATAAAAACTCGTCTTTTGTATGTACCAGGCTCCTCCATGGTGTTATACAAACTCCCACCTGTTGTATGTACCATGCTCCGCCATTGTATTATATAAACACTCACCTATTGTATGTACCAAGCTCCTCCGTGGTGTTATATTACCACTCGCCTATTGTATATACCAAACTCCTTCATTGTGTTATATAAACACCCACCTGTTGTATGTACTAAGCTCCTCCATGGTGTTATATAAACACTCACCTGTTATATGTACCAGGCTCCTCCATGGTGTTAGGTAAACATTCACCTATTGTATGTACCATGGTGTTATATAAATACTCACCTATTGTATGTACCAAGCTCCTCCATGGTGCTCCCACCTGTTGTATGTACTATGCTCATCCATGGTGTTATATAAACACATGCCTATTGTATGTACCAGGTTCCTCCATGGTGGTATATACACTCGCCTTTTGTATGTACCAAGCTTCTCTATAATGGTATATAAACACTCGCATATTGTATGTTATAGGCTCCTCCATGGTGTTATATAAACCCTTACCTATTGTATGTACCAGGCTCTTCCGTGGTGTCCCAGGATCACCCTAGTGAGTGGTGTTAACTCAGAAACGAATCAGTGACGGTGAATGCATATACATAAGTTTAATGCAACTTTTAAAATATGATAAATATATATACAATTATCTAAAAAAAAGCAAGCGAAAACACAGATGAAATATGAAAAGAATGTTCTCATGAACGTTTCAGACGTTCTTAGTATTGTAACAAATACTGAATGTGTTGACTGATTATATACGACACTAAGGTGTTGTTAAAGTTATAACAATGTTGATCAAGCGCGATAACTGTGATGCGCGAGAGCTCATGAAGATGATGATGCTCGAATCCAATGAGTGCTTGTCATCAAATGCCTTCAATAAGTGTTGATGACGCGATATAATCATGGTTAACCTCCACTGAGGTTGTGGATGATGTTCCTCCAGTGAGGAGTGATAACGGGCCAACCTCGTGTCCCGGGGGTTGTCGCTACTAGAACCTGGCCACGCTGCTCAGGTACGGGGACGGTCTCCACCGCTCTTAACGTTATACGTGGAAGCTTAGCTCCACTCCGGAAGGCTTATATCCAAACCTGGATGGCTTAGGCTGAAATTATACATACGTTTTAGATGTCGGTTGATAAACATAACCATCTTGCATAATTATCATTACCCAAACAAATCATTATTTAATAAATATATGTAAGCTGTACTAATGATGAGTAGCAATGTATACATATTCTACAACGCCATGTATACGCAATGTACGTCGCTATTAACCAATGTCCCTAATACATGTAATATAAAACGTTATCAAATCCCTTGTATATTACACTCACTGAGTTATGCATGCACACATGTATGTCAACTAATGCCCATATTATACAACGCTATGCATACGCGTCGAAAATTTATACTAGTCACTTATCTCATTGTTAACTAATGTTAACAATCGTGTATTACAATCACTGAGTTATACGCCAACGTTAACTAATGCACCTATTATTCACTGTTGTCAAATTAATATTGTTTTACAATTAATGATCAATTACAATTATTACATCTAATAAAGTAACTTCTAAATCATATGCTAGTCTCAAGTTAATGTTTGAGAAACATCAAAGCTAACCGGATGTCGTAACCGCCAACCAAGATGGCGCCGCCCACTGAATACAAATGTACGATAAAATTAATAAAATAAATACTGACCACATATTGCCTGTGAATTTCGCCGTCCAACACCTGCTCCAAACAAAGCAACTATCAAGCAATCTCGGCCAGAACCAGAAGACAATGGATTTTACAGCAAACGTTACGCCCAAACCATTATTTCCCCCGTTCAGTCCGTGACATACGTGGCTTAATTCGCAGTATTAAAATCTACACGAAAGTACCCTTACACAATTTTGCCGTTTAAGGAGATAAACCAATACGTTTACATGCATTAGCACAAAACTAAACTTATTAAACGGCCCCTCTGGAAGCCACTTAAAATGTGCACGCTTTGACGTGTTACCTGAATATATCATGAATATTGTGAATTTGTTTCAACTCAACAATGGATTAGAGTGTAACTAACAAGTACTTACAAGAGCTATGTACGACCAAATACGCTCTACCCGTGACATTTTGTGACAACATCTCCCCACTTAAAGAAAGTGCTACACTTTTAAAATTCAACAAAATGATAATTAATATTTACATGTTAATTAACTATTAATTCTTCCGAGCCATTTAGCGACAAAACGTACAAGCTCATCGCTCAATCGCTTGAGTATGTTAAATATTACTACCGAGGAATGCAACCTTCAGACAGTACAACGACCGTCTTCCGGAAAACACCCAATGCAGTTATAACCTAACTATAATATGTAATTACAATTTCACCACTATTCTACAATTGTACACTACCCTGTCGTAACATATACTACTATTGCACAATACACTGCAATACACTATTATATTAGACCTGTCATTATGTGCGCCGACATAAATAGTCTGCCCCAATATTGTGCTTTCCAACCCGGACTCTCCCGTTACCAATAACACTATTTCCTGCCACTACAAGAACTCCAACTTTACACATTGCATCCATCGCATTACCAGTATACTGTTTGTGAAATGGAGTAGGGTCTCCCGTTTCCTTAATCGACTTTGATAACGTGTGCTTAAAGCTACACTGCACTACATCTGTTGGTCTCGACTTATCGGACCGAACAGCACTAAACCGAGAGTGTAAACGATCTACCTCTCATTTCTGTACTACACTAAGCATGCTCGATATGTCTACATCGGCTGCTGTCTGCTTACCTACACTAGTGGTTAAATACATGGGACTAGTGTCCTCACTACTGCCTTCCTCACTATCCTCAATAACTGCAACATTAACTACAGTTAACACCCCTTGTTGTACATTATCGGTTCTACTGATATACTCTTTCAGCATATTCGCATGAACGGTCTTTAAACTTTCCGTTTATCTCGATACGATAATCCATAATGTTCACTATCCCTCTAACGTAAAACGGACCTTTCCATTGTAATAACAGCTTGTTATTGTCGGTCGGGATTAACAGTAACACCTGTCATCTATCTTAAATTTCCTAGCTCTAGCTTCTGGTCATAGTACCGTTTATACTTGGTACTTGCCTTAACTAACTGAATTTGAGCTATCTTACAAGTCTCCTCTAGTTTCTCATTCAGATCTAAAACATACTGATATGTAGTCTTAACCTCATCACTATCTACTTCACCTGCCCACATCTCCCTAAGAATCCTCATGGGACCTCTAAATGATTTACCGTACAATAACTCAAACGGAGAAAATCCTAAACTCTCTTGTGGAACCTCTCTAAATGCAAACAGCAAAGGCTTAAGCCTACTGAACATATCAACTAATGCCTCAGCTACTCTCTCAGTTTCAATTGAGGGCAATGCTACTGCCTCCGGATACCTAGTTGCATAGTCTACTATGGTTAAAATGTACCTATTTTTCCTATCCGACACTGGAAAAATTGGTCCAACTATGTCTACGGCTACCCGCTTAAATGGTGTATATATCAGTGACATCTGACCTAAATGTACTTTGGTCACTCGACCTTTTGGTACTGTCCTTTTGCATACATCGCAGGACCTACACTACCTAGTTACATCTCCACTAACGCCTAGCCAATAAAATTCGGCCAATACTCTATCTGACGTTTTCTTGACGCCTAAATGACCTCCCATAATCGATTCATGAGCTACCTTAAGCACTGTCGTTCTATACTGGGTAGGTACCACTAATTTGTGAAACTGTCTACCACCACTATCTTCAAGTTCTCTGTACAATAATCTATTTTTATGTACAAACTTACAACTACCGGACCCTTCACACTTCTTCACTACACCATCCTTGGCCTTCACTTTACAAGAACCTAATGACTCGTCTTGAGTTTGTGCTTCTATAAACTCCGCTTTGGATATGTCACCTACGGCTGCAGGAACCTTTAATTTTCTATAAGCCTGAGCTTGCTTCTGAACCTGCGCTCTAGTCTCTATTGCATTACTTATGATACTCCTAAAATCGGACACTACCGAAAGTACTGAACCTTCTATGCTCCCTATCGTTAAATCATGCATCGTGTCGTCCATACATAGTGCCTCTGTAGTCCCTTTAAAGAAAGGTGTATCTACATCTATTCTCGCTATTGGCACGTAAACTTCCGACCTATTTAACAACATACACGGTGACTGTTTACCTATCAACTGGTCATCCGTAACTAAACTAGGCTTAACTATCACACCTGTACAACCTGTATCCCTCATTACAATTACGCCCGTGCCATTCACTCTACCATCTGCCGTTGGAAGATTTGCATACGGAAAGAGACATGTTCCGATCTTCGCGATTACGCCATCCGCTTTAACACAACAGCTACTACTCTCGGTTTTAATAACCGGACTATTACTATCTCTGCCTCTACCTCTACCTCGGTTTTGATCACCTCTACCTCTACCGAAATCCCATGGGTTGTTAAAACCTTGGTTCTGACTACCTACATTGTTGTCCACTCTACTATTGTCATTAAAATTGTCTACGACAGCGGATACTTTCACCGCTTTCCTACAATCATGTGAAGCATGATTCCCATTACAGTGACGACAACAAATAAAAGGTCTACCTATGTTGTTACCACTATTGCTACATCCTCTAGCACCCATCGAACTACCTCCACCTTTATAGTTTCCATTCTGGACTTTCTGTTTATTACTATGATCGTCCCCTTCCCTATCTCTAAAAGTTACTGTCTTTCGACACTTCATTATGAGCTCCACCTCTGGCCTCGGCAAACTGATCTGCTTGTGTTGCCATTTTCCTCCATGGTGTTATATAAACACTCACCTGTTGTATGTACCAGACTCCTCCATGGTGCTATATAAACACTCACCTGTTGTATGTACCAGGCACCTACATTGTGTTATATAAACACTCAGCTGATGTATGTACCATGCTCCTCCATGATGTTATATAAACACTCGCCTATTGTATGTACCAGGCTCCGCCATGGTGTTATATAAACACTCACCTTTTGTATGTTCCAAGCCCCTCCTGTGTGTTATATAAACACTCACCTGTTGTATGTACCAGGCTCCTCCATGGTGTTATATAAACACTCACCTTTTGTATGTACGAAGCTCCTCCTGTGTGTTATATAAACACTCACCTATTTTATGTACCAGGCTCCTCCATGGTGTTATATAAACACTCACCTATTGCATGTAGCAGGCTCCTCCATGGTGGTATATAAACATTCAACTATTGTATGTACCAGGCTCCGCCAAGGTGTTATATAAACATTCACCTATTGCATGTACCAGGTTCCTCCATGGTGTTATATAAACACTCACCTGTTGTATGTACCAGACTCCTCGATGGTGCTATATAAACACTCACCTGTTGTATGTACCAGGCGCCTACATTGTGTTATATAAACACTCAGCTGATGTATGTACCAGGATCCTCCATGGTGTTATATAAACAATCGCCTATTGTATGTACCAGGCTCCTCCATGGTGTTATAAAAACACTCACCTTTTGTATGTCCCAAGCTCCTCCTGTGTGTTATATAAACACTCACCTGTTGTATGTACCAGGCTCCTCCGTGATGTTATATAAACACTCACCTTTTGTATGTACGAAGCTCCTCCTGTGTGTTATATAAACACTCATCTATTTTATGTACCAGGCTCCACCATGATGTTATATAAACACTCACCTATTGCATATACCAGGCTACTCCATGGTGGTATATAAACATTCAACTATTGTATGTACCCGGCTCCTTCAAGGTGTTATATAAACATTCACCTATTTCATGTACCAGGCTCCTCCATGGTGTTATATAAACACTCACCTAATGCATGTACCAGGCTCCTCCATGGTGGTATATCAACATTCAACTATTGTATTTACCAGGCTCCTCCTGGGTGTTGTATAAACACTCGCCTATTGTATGTACCAGACTCCTCCATGGTGTTATATAAACACTAGTAATACAAGGTGAATCATCTCTTACACCCACTATCAACGGCTTAAAAGGACGCATGACAATCTTGATTTTTTAAAAACTCGCGACGTCTCGTTATTTACTTCTTTTGCATACTATGCTTTTGTACAATAATTAATATTAACTATAAGAATAGTTTAAGGCAAACCATTTTTGCATGGTACTAACTAGTGATTGAAATGCATTAATAATATATTGAAACCTATTTTAGAATGAGAAGAGAAAATGAAAACACAAACTGTTATTAAATAATATGCAGGCTGGTTTAAAGTGAAAGTGATACTGGATTAATAAATCGAGTCTCTTATTTTAATGCTTCATAACAACTTCAAGATTGCCCCGTGTCTCTTTAAAAGGTATTACACGTTAAACATAGTTTAAAATTATCAATAATAATATAACTCACCTCTTATATAAACATACGTGACTCTTCTCTCCCTTGAATAATGAACTGTGTTAATTTTGAACAGTGAACAGCGTAAATCTGAATAGTGCAAATTTTGAACAGTGAATAGTGCAATTATTGAACTGTGAACAGATTTTATGAACAGTGGGTGTAAATAGTGAACAGTGATTAAAAGAACATTCAGATTATATTTAAAGTAACTTAAACAGTTGAAGTAATAATTTTCAGTAAAGTAATACTTTTTCATCTCTTTATTATCTAAGAGTGCCGTCCGAGTGACTGTTTACATCACTTGGATTTTATTGTATATATGATAATAAAGATTTATGAAAAACAAAAAAATTGTATTACACGTTAACGCCACAATGACGGTGATCACCTGACTTTCGATATCACTATTCTTAAATGCAAAATATTTTGTAACTTCTTTCAAACAATCCTACGCATCTCAGTACTTTCAGTACTTTGATAAGAGAAAAGTGTCACTGTCTCGATCAATACGTTTAGATATTATCAGTCTGACATATGGTGTTTCATTATACAGCTTCAGTAATTCAGTTTCAGTCTTCGCGCACAGGCAGACGGAAGGATAACGTTTAAACTAACAAACAGTGTCAGAAAGGTATTGGAAAATTGTCAGCATTTTGTCAAAAGGTAAGAGACTAAATAGTTATACTGAAATAATGTAATGCCTTTATTATACAGTTTACTTGTAAATGTTGCTTAACTTTCCGCGAAGAGACAAATTAGCTTTAGCTTCGTAGAATCACAATTTTACAACTTGTTTTAATTACTTTATTCTTCTTCTTTTCCTCCCTTTTTTAGTTACTTAATTTATATTTATACATTGGTATGTGTAAGAACCTCAAATGTAAAAATTACCGTAAATGTAAAAACTGTCACAAATGTAAAAAATGACACAAATAAAACAACAACTTTGTAAAAAATGTAAAATCTGGTTACACTAAATGTAACAACAAATCTTTACCAACACATGTTAGCAAGAGAAAACGACAAATGTAAACACTGTTTAAGACTATTAATAAAAAAATAAAGAAAATACTATGGCGATGATGTGAGTGCTATTTTGGTACATGTTGTATATTAAAGTAAGTAATTATTAAAATAAATAGATGGACGAGCGTAGATAATTGGGTTTCAGCGAGCTTCATCATTACATTAAGTCTTCATTTTCTACAAATCATTATTATTTCATTTCCATGTCAAATAGGGATTACAGATAAGAATTTCCACGCGTTTTATATCAGACATCTTATCTTGCACCCCAGTACTATATAATCAGAGTACAGAAGTACTGAATGGCGAAAACATTGACTGGAATAAATGGGTTAATCTGTTTCTCACATGAACACATTTTTTGGAATAAAGTGTTTCATGGAAAGCAGCAGCAATGAACCTATATATTTGAATGTAGAATATAGTGGTAGGAACTGTGTGAAAAAGTAGAACTGGAAGCAGTATGAGGAGAAATGCCCTCCGATAGTTGGAAGGGAAATGGGGATGGAGATGTCAAAGTACTGTATTAGCTTACAATGTAGCGACACAGTCAAACACGCTATTTTATTGAGAGTTCTTGGAAAAAGATGTAAGCAGTATAAAAATCGAATAATAAACGGTTGTTCTAAAAGGATACCGAACAACTTCTTATGGGGTGTATGTGTCTCAACTTATTTGTTTTTCAAGAGCTTGTACTCGAGTTGAGGACTTTAATATTCGTAATCTTTGTATAACTAAAAAGCTACTCACTCAGGGTTACCGATTGAATCCTAGGTTACTTTAAACTTCGTAAAACCTTTGCAAAATTTGATTATCGTAACCCTGATCTTCTTTCCAAATATAAAAGTAATTTAAGGACTCTTCTGCGACAAGGACACTCACAACCTGACTTCTATGGTGATGTGATTTATAAACTTCGTAAGATTTTTGGTCATGATCACTTTCATACTATCTTTGTTAAACTTGTTAAAACGTTTATCAAAAGAGGTTATGACCCTATCATTTTGCAACGTACTGCATGCTTGGTGGTGGACCCTTTAACAGTTCGACACTATGCTTTTATCTTCTTTATTTGTACGATGACCGGACAGGCTGTGGACCCTATGATGATGCCTACCTAAAGCCCATTGGAACGGTGGCGTTTGATGATTGTGTATGATCTTTCTTGTCGTGCCCTCAATGGTTTATTCTCGTGTTGCTCTGGCTTATGTCAAGTCAATGAGTACCTTCATTGTGGCTTTCTAGGCCATTGTTGTTTTTTTGTATTATATTTACACCAACGTATTTGTGTTTTACTTATATTGCCTATTGATACTGCCTTGTTGGTTGGAGATTGGATCATGGCGGGGATTTCTTTATATACACTGTCCTGTTTTAATGGGATGACATTAGGGTAAATGTGAGGTTTGGTGCACCCAAGAACCGGTTTAAACCCCCAGTGGCCTACTTTGCCACTGACCGCTCCAAGGCGGTAGCCCTATTGTCAACCATTTTGTGTTTGTGATGTCGTTTGCTTTTATTATTACTTTTTCCTTCTTGTTTGTCTGTTTGCGTGTTTGTTTCTGTGTTTTGTGGTTGACTGTCGTCCTTGAATGCTACTTTCCCTGTCCGATCTTTTTATATTTCTTTACATCAAGACCATGCCAGATTAGGGTTGTCATCTGCGCCATTTAGAGTGATATTTGTACAAGTTGTTTAGCTTGTTTAACGATGTAAATAAAACACGTGTACACAGTTTGTGACTGTTTAACTGTAGTCTGATATTAAGCTGATGGTTTCGTTCGGAGGTATTATACACATTTAGTTCGATTTTAACAAAACATCGGGTTTATTAGTAACGTACACCACTGCATCTTATCTTTTGCCATAATGGGTACGATATAATATAGAAAACACAGTTTTTAAAAAAAAATAGATCAAGGGTGAAGAGAAAAAATATATAATCCAGACTTGAACCAGTACTATCTCATCTCATAAACAGTTCTCGAATGATTATACACATATGAAAAGGAAACATGTCACTTTTACAGGGACACACTTTATGCATGCCAAACACGGAACTCGGCATGCATTTTTAAACCAACCTTATCGATGTTTTAAGAACATACGAATGGCATTGTTGATAAAACTGCAGTTTACTTCCAAATTGTTATTTAGTCCGCAAGTGTTAATTTTAAAGCTGCCTTTAAAGCTACAGAGTCCCTATATCAATCGATTTCTTCTTTGTAGGCGTGTCTTTATTTGTAACTTCATGTTCACCAGCTCATGTCGAAATTGGGTATTTAAGCGAGCAAATATAGCGCATTATAAGATCACCATAGCAGAATTTGATACTAGAGACATGCCACCATGGACTCTAGCTTTACCAAAAGTTGATACTTCTCTTTCAAATAGTATTAACAAACAGGACAATCAATCCAATATAAACCAAGCTTTTATGGAACATATTGATAACAAGCATAACTATCATGTACACATCTTTACGGATGGCTCAAAGGACGACCCTGGCACAGGACGCATGGCATCTGCCTTTGTAATCCCGTCTCAAAACATTAGCAAAATTATTCGAATCTCTGATGGTCTATCCATTCTTATCGCCGAGCTGACCGCAATAATTAAGTCCATTAAATGGATTTTCAAAAACAAACCTATTAAATCAGTGTGTTTTTTTTCGATTCCCTTTCCAGCCGCCATTAAAAATAGAAAAAGCAAATCTAGACCGGACCTAATTTCGGACATATTAGCATTACTTAATGACTGTAACATACTGGGTTTATCCATTAAGTTAGAATGGTGCCCAGCCCGTGTAAATATTTCCGGCAATGAAAAGGCCGACGTAGCTTGCAAAGCTGGATTGGACCATCCTTTTATTGATAAACAAGTAGCATTTGGACCCTCAGAAGTTTATTCCTGTATCCGTAAAACAATTAATGTTAAACTAAACTAATCAGACAAATAAATTCAAAATTTTTACTAGACTTGGTCATAACTTTAGATATCGTGACCTGTTTTCGGGCAATACAATCCTTACCAAAACTATAACCAGACTGAGATTGGGATATAAGTTATTCCCTGCGAGTCTAGGAAGCCACAACTTTAAGGATCTTTCCAAAAACTGTCCTTCGAGCTCGGTCCCACTTTCTTCTTGAATGCATTCAGCTCTTCACAAACGGGACGAATTAAAATCTAAACTCCAGCAGATATCAATCCTCTAAATCTTAATAATTTACTCGATCCCGAAAAAAGACACAAACAATTGGTTTTCAGCGCTATTGGTGACTATATTAAAGCCACCCACTTCGAAAAGAAAATCTAAATATTTTATTATCTCAGTTCCCCCAAATTTTAACAATATCATACAGCATAACCTCCATTGTTTACAGAATATATCCCATATTTACCATATCTCCCAATTTCCATATAATACCCAATATTTACTGAGTAAATCGGTATTAATACTTTTGAGGGAGACAAGGGATGCGCTTGTAATTTTAGGCATATTAGGTGTCCCTCAATTGCTATAAGGACCTTCCTCAATAGGTGATATACCTCCTTCTTGTACATATAAGGTAATAAAAACGCTCCACTTATATTACTGTGGAAAACAATCCAATAAGTGATATAGGTATAACATGGGACTGATCCGGTGGACGCGTTGGGGCGATTTTTGAGTCTGATGACAACGCAGGCACAACAGTCCAGGATCAATCACATACTCTCCAATATATAATGTAATAACACTGCACTGGTTGACGACGTTTTGTCTGCTCGAAAACATTGACATTATTGAACATATCCCATATTTACCATATCTTCCAATTTCCATATAATACTCAATATTTAGTGAGTAAATCGGTCTGAATACTTTCGAGGGAGACATGGGATGCGCTTGTAATTTTAGGCATCCTAGCTGTCCCACCAATTGCTATATGGACCTTCCTCAATAGGTGATATACCTCCTTATTGTACATATAAGGTAATAAAATCACTCCACTTATATTACTGTTGAAAACAATTCAATAATTGATATAGGTATAACATGGGACTGATCCGGTGGACGCTTTTTGGCGACTTTTGATTCTGACGACAACGCAGGCACAACGGTCCAGGATCAATCACATGCTCTCATATGTATAATGTAATAAAACTGCACTGTTTGACCGCCCAGAGGATCAGCTTGTAAGGTTTTGCTCGAAAACACTGACATTATTGAACATATCCCATATTTACCATATCTCCCAATTTCCATATAATACTCAATATTTAGTGAGTAAATCGGTCTGAATACTTTCGAGGGAGACATGGGATGCGCTTGTAATTTTAGGCATCCTAGGTGTCCCCCAATTGCTATAAGGACCTTCCTCAACAGGTGATATACCTCCTTCTTGTACATATAAGGTAATAAAATCACTTCACTTATATTACTGTGGAAAACAATTCAATAATTGATATAGGTATAACATGGAACTGATCCGGTGGACGCGTTTTGGCGATTTTTGAGTCTGACGACAACGCAGGCACAACAGTCCAGGATCAATCACACACCCTCATAGATATAATGTAATAAAACTGCACTGTTTGACGACCCAGTGGATCAGCTTGTAAGTTTTGTCTGCTGGACTCGAAAACACTGACATTATTGAACATATCTCATATTTACAATATCTCCCAATTTCCATATAATACTCAATATTTAGTGAGTAAATCTGTCTGAATTGCTTGTCATTTAGTTAGACGGTCGTTGAACTAGCTTTCTATCTGGTAATCAATACGGAGTTTTCTAAATTATTTTGATTGGGTTACTTTAATGCGAATTTAGGTTACTGTTCTTGGCTAGCCTAGACGGTCGTAGTACTGGCTTTCTAGAACAGACCAACGACATATATATTTTATGCATGTATACGCGTATAGGCAACGTCATCATTTGTTCTCTTGTTCAATACACCATCTTTTAAACATATCCTGCAGCATAACCCACATTGTATAAAATGTACAAACTACCCATGACAATATCATATCCCATATTTACTATACACCTCCTCAATAGGAGATATACCTCCTTCATGTACCTATAAGGTAATAAGATATATCTTGTCTTTTCATTTAACTATCTCTGGAAGGAAATAATCCACCTATGCTTTCAATATATCTAAAGCCTGCTCTAACCATTTTTATATCTATGTTGTAATATATGGGATAAAGAGTGATTGGATGTAACATATGTTTACAGTACACTTAAATATAATTATAATACCCCATTGCGCACATCAATATCTCCGACAAAATCTTAGTTGTATATAAACATTTTAATACTTATTACCAATTGTTTTATCAGAAGCGACGGAGATTTTAGTTTTATCTATAGGCTGTCATTCGTTATTAGAGCAGGCTTCTGTTCCACTATATCACATAATATCTATGTATATCTCTGAGCATTGCCCTCCCCAGTGTGTCCATCACGTGGCTCTGTGTAGAAAGACACCCTTCCTCAGACGAAGGTCTCTAGACGGTATTTAGATAATTCGGATGCTGGGGACGGGTGCCTGACAAACCGAACTGCGTATTTTTATCATTTTTTACAACCTTCTATATGCAATATATTTTAAACATTTCAGTAAACTAAACACGGGAGCAATGATCAGACAAAATATGGATAATGTACATATATAAATAAATAAATAGAACATTTTTAACTTACTAGAGATTGTTTTGATAGATCACACACCCCTGACCCATGCCCCGAGCTGGTACCCTTTTTCGATGGCCTGGCTATTTTCTATGTAAATTATTTAAAAAACAAAAACAAAAAAAAACACCTTTGGTAAACCCCATTATCGTCCTTGGGCATATATTAAAGTGTCTGCTTTGTTCTTGTCATTTGTTGAAAGATGGTAACGTTAAAATAATCTCCTTAGAATAATTATAAGTAATGAATAAATAAAATAAACAACCTAGAAACGCTCGCCAAAAGGCCTTGTGACATAGGGCGAGCAAAATAAAAACTTATAATAGTAGTAGCAGGAAATCATTTACTGTATATACGTACCTATACACAGGTAACAGTATTTTTTACAGAAAAAACGTTTCTTTCAGGGCTCGAACACACGACCTTCTGATTTCAAGTCCGGTGCTCTATCCACTGAACTACAACGCCACTAACTACCATATATTATGAGTCAAAATAACAACATATTTGAACTCAACTAAAGATGGATCAATAAATATGTAAATTAACATTGCCTGATGTAATACTGTATGTTATCAATATGAAACTAATACTTCGTCTCAAATCAACCAAATCTCGACTTGTTATTTAGCGCTTGATGTGTTTGTGTGCGCGCGCTTGTTATTACCTAATGCCTATTTAGTGTTAAAAATGCTACAACATACCAATAAATAGAAGTGGTCTAGTGGTTTCAAAACGTACAAGTGCAAGGCTGTGGTTCAAATCCCGTTCCGGTCAACTATTTTTTTAACACATATATTTTGGAGCTGTATATTTCTCGATGTTACCTGTACGGAGGCTAAATACACTTTTCGCAATTGTACGCATCGATTTCTGCTTATATACCGACTTTTGGGGTGTTCGTCGATTTGAAACTACTTCACACGTGACTCATTCATATTCATGAGTTACTACCAGTTAAAATAGGGACTGTACAGCTTTAAATACATAAATAAAAGGGGTTACGGGTAAACATTTGAAATTTAGATTTGTTCTTCGTTATTTTACCATTATTTTTAATTCAATAATAATATAATTATTATTATGCATTGTTCTCAACAATAAGGAATATTGTTAAACAATTTATATTTTTTGAAATCTGTGAGAAAAAAATATGCAGTACTCGGGAGTGGTGATTTCTATATGTAGGGTATATTATATCCCCGTATTGGGTTTCAAAACAAGTTATCTGATAGGTCACGTACGATGTCTTTCAATGATGTCGGAAACATAGATTTTATTCCACCGTAAGATAAAATCAGCAAATTGAATTGAAATGAAGTTCCTCTGTCACATCTAATTACTTTTACATGGAATACATGACAGTAGGGTAAGTGTGAGGTTTGGTGCACCCTAGAACCGGTTTAAACCACCAGTGGCCTACTTTGCCACTGACCGGTCCAAGGCGGTAGACCTATTGTCAACCCTTTTGTGTTTGTGATGTCATTTGCATGTTTTATTACTTTTGCCTTTTCATTTGTCTGTTTGCGTGTTTTTTTTTGTGTTTTGTGGTTGACTGTCGTCCTTGAATGCTGCTTTCCCTGTCCGATATTTTTATCCTTCTCTATAGAACTGTATTAATCCATGCTTAAGCCTTAGGGATGAACTTACGCCCAAAACGTTTAAACCTGGCATTGATTGAATAGCCCCTAATTTCTTAGAGAGAAAACATGGCGGAATATATGGATGTGTTTTATACATTGGTCCAATATAAATGCAATGGAGTCGATGAGCCTATTCCCCTTAGGAATTAGGGCTCGATCTGGCTTGATTTAAACCGCGACCTGCGCTTTATTCATTTATTGAATCTATCAATTATTAGTATATGGTATCTAGTTCATCAATTAACCATTAGTACAAACTTACACGTCTGCAATTCCTGTCAACCACGGTGCAGCGGGGGTGGCTATGGCTCACATGATGGGGGTTGTGGGCTCGATCCCCGACCGGGTCACACCAATTACTTTACTAGTAGCTCCATTGCTTGTCGCTTATGATATAAGGGTTATATTATTACTGGTCGGTCCGATGTCAGTTTAATGTGACTGGATGAGTCATGGATGGCACGTGTCTACTGTTCTGTATTGATGTGTTATAACTTTTATACATACATTCATGCTTACGTCTCTAATAAAGGGGTCTTATACCTAGCTCTGCTAGTGAATACACGTACTTATTAGGCTTGTCTAATGCCTTATGATTTGGCCCACACATACATTAAGGTGTCAGAAGTGAAAAATTAGATTGCTTTTGGATTATTGCTGACATTTTAAAAAGATGGATAGTGATATTACCAAATCGCTGTCAATGAACTGGTCAGCGCAGGATTTACCAAATGCGTTTAAAGCATTTAAATCGCATTGTGAATTTATGTTTGGAGGTCCCCTTAAAAAGAAATATGAAGACGAAAAATGCCACTATTTGATGTTATGGGTTGGCGAAAAAGGTCGCAATACGTATCCACCATGGAATTAGAACGACCCAGACCAAAAAAAGCTGAAGGTGCATTTTGAACGCTTTGAACGTTTCTGCAAGCCAAAATCGAACAACATATATGCACGTTATAAATTTAAGCTTAGCACTCAAGGAGAAGAAACCTTCGAAAAATTCGTCACAGATTTACGCTAGCTTATAAAAGACTGTGCGTATCCAAATGAAGTGACAAAACAGGCAAACTACTTGAAAAGAACAGGTCGCAAGTGTCATTTTCATCATCGGAACAGGAGTATTCTACTGTGTGCACTTGCGACCTGTTCTTTTTACGTAGTTTACCTGTTTTGTCACATGGACGGCACGTTTTGGCAAAATTTGTGTATTTATTACACGAGTTGAATTGTTTTCCTTTTGCCGGGCATTCATCTAGTCCGTCATGAGAATAACCACAATTCTGGCATTTTTCGGATCTCTAGATATAGGATTTTCCTTTTGTTTCATTGTACTATTTGGCTTTACAAAGCAAACACTGGGGTCCTCTCCGTTGGTTGCCATTGATTTCAATTGTGCTTGTGATAGCTCGTATGTTCGAGCTCGAAAGGGCTTGGTGCAGCGTTATTGCAAGGAGGAAAACCTATCGACTACAAAGGCTACTTCTTACACTGCAGAAGTACGATCTTGATGTTAGGTACAAACCTGGAAAAGAACAATATATTTCTGATTTGTTAGCCGATCTTACCTGAATGAAACTACAGAGCCACTGGAGCCAGATATATCAATCAATGAATTTGATATATCGTCATATTTACCTGCAACAGAGTCCTAGCTAGAAGAAATAAAAGGAGCCATGTCGGACGACAGCGACCTTCAACAACTACATGAAATAGTAATGAAAGGCTGGCCCGAAAGTAAAGGCTCAGTTCCACCCAATATAAGAGTTTATTGGAACACAAGGGATGACATAATTAGCACAGACGGACTGTTATTTAAAATCACAAGCTAATTGTGCCAAAAGCTGTGAGAACGTCTTTGTTAGAGAATTTGCATAAATCGCCTATGGGAATTACTCGGACAAAAGGGAGAAAATCCTTATATTGGCCTGGCATGGCTAGTGACATTGAGGAAGTGTGTCAAAAATGAAAAATGTGTGAATGCAATGCATATCACAAAGAACCAATGATCGAATTGGAAATTCCAGACAGGTCTTGGTCACACGTGTCTTCTGATATGTTTGTGTACAAGAACAAAAACTATCTATTGCTCGTAGACAGATATTCGAAATTGATAGAAAGAAACATGCTAGACGACTTGAATAGTGAAAATACTATCAAGTATATGAAAAGTCAATTTGCAAGATATGGATGTCCTACGATACTCACCAGCGATAATGCGTGTCAGTACTCAAGCGCGTTATTTAAAGACTTTGCGCATGAAAATGGATTTGAACATGTCACCTCTAGTCCACACTATCCCCAGTCTAACGGTTTAGCAGAAAGGGCAGTACAGACTGTTAAGAACCTATTTAAGAAAGCGAAGAATCCATACTTAGCGTTATTAGACTATAGAAATACAATAATTGACGATCTAGGTCAATCGCCAGCACAAATGATGTTCGGTCATAAGTGAAATCAACCATCCCGACGACAGCACCCTTGCTCATGCCAAATCAATGCAGCAATCGCAAGCAAAACATGAAGAATAGGCAAACAAGCAGAAACGAATCTATGACAAACACAGTAGAAACGAACTATCAGTTCTAAATACGGGTGACAAAGTGAGGCTAAGACATAAAGACCGCTGGCTAAAAGGTGAAATTGTACGAACACATAATTCAACGAGATATTACATCGTAAAGGCTTATGTTGTAACGGTTACACATACCGACGTAATGGTAAACATCTGAGACCAAAACGAGCGCAATCACCGTTATCTCACCAGGGAATGGATGTACCTACGCATGACCAAATCCTACCTCAACAACTCGGATTAACAGCGAGAAACGCCCTTCAAACCCTCAACAAAACAGAATCATCAGCATAGAACAGGATCTACATATAAAACGCGATCCGACAGAAGAATAAAAAACCTGATAAATATAATTAAAAGTGAAAAGTGAAATAAGCTCATAAAAAGAATAAAAAAAAATAATATATCAGTGTTAATTAAAAAGATAAATAATTAAGCACTATATTATTAAAGCCGTGATACATTTCAAGACTGGATTATAAATCCGCGATCGTTCAAAATTGATTTAATTGTACTTCTTTTCATTGCATGCTTTCTTATATATTATAACGAAATGTTCTATTATGTTATTGGTTTTATATTTTCGCCATAGTCTCAGCGATAATGTAAGGTAGCTACAAACTATAGATATGGACTGTATATCGTTCAGGACGGACTGACCTAAGGTCACATACCGACACATACCGGCCGAAATTAATGGCAATTTCCTTCTGAACCTGAGTACTGTCTTGATACAGTTTGTCCTGCTGATTGTACTGTCAGAATTAATTACGAGTGTAACCGATTCCTAGATAAAGTGCTTGATAATAGCAACAGTTATATTTTGATAGTGTGTAACAGTTACCAGCAGCTTAAGTGCGTTAATAATAGCAACAGGCAGATTTTGATATTGTTAAAAAATCCTTAAAAATCATATATGATTTAAATTAATTTTTTTTCAGAAAAGGGAGGATGTTCTGTATTGTATTGATTATAATCTGCTATAACTATTATACAAACATGCATGCTTACTTCTGTAATAAAGGGGACTTATACTTAGCTCTGCTAGTGAATACACGTACTTATTAAGCTTGTCTAATGCCTTATAATTATGCCCACACATAAAACATCTAAGGTGTGATCGACTTCCATATATATGTACTATTTGTGCACACTAATAAACAGTTGCTTCAGTATAAATTCTTACATATTGACAATAGTAATCTGATTAATACAACATTGATGTTTTAAGTTTTACCTCAGTATGTGTAACATCTCGTTGTGATATAATCACAATAAATTAATAATACAGATAAGAGCTAAACTTAATCAGAAATCTTCATCATGCACATGTATGCATAATTATATACACGGCACTAACATCATGATTAAATCTCAAATATCAGAGCTTATCTTATTCAGAAGTCTAATATGCAAATACATGCATACTTATGCACACAGCTGTTCATTTGACGAAATAACATCATTACAGAAGCAAACCAACTCACTCAGTGATTCTGGTCGTTAACAGCTGGTTCATAATATGAGGACCTGTGTCTTTATCAATTTCATAGCCACAGTCTGTTGTGTCTGGGACATTTAGCATATTCTCACCAAATCAGTAACTGATATGCACATGTTATAGATGAAGTAAAAACCTATCATCTGTTTGGGGGAGGGTGGGTTGGGGGTAACTTTCTTCCTTGGTTTTAAATTCTTGTTTTCAAGTACCTTTTTTATTCTCAACATATTCAGATATATATATTAATCCAACATATAATTCTTAAGCACTATTTATCATTACATTAGAAGGAAGAGCAATATGTGTCTCACTCTGTGAGTGTGTTAACCATCGGCAAAGTCCGCTCACATTAACGTTTATCAACACCATCATGTATATGGATTAATCTAAATGCTTACCAGTCTCAAAGACTAGTTTTTCCACACCCAAACACACACTGTACAATTTGAATAATTACCATTCCGTAGAAAAGGATGCTATCCACTTTATCGATACTCCTTAAAAGGCAACATTCCCTGTCCTGATCGGGAGAGATTGGAGGTGTGTCTTATCAATTACATCAGCTATACAGGCCTGTCAGTTACGTTGAATGGCTCTAAATATAGCACATGTAGACAACTCTTACTGGATGCAGACAGGAAAATGAACTTAAAAGTCAGCTAGGAGTAAAGTTTTGCAATCTAGTGACTCCAAACTAGAAGTATATAATTTCTGTTTATGTTTTTTGAAACTGTGACAGTTACCCTATAGTTACTCTTTTATTTTCATCTAATATCCAATGCACTGTGTATAATATAAAAAAGAATTGCTATGTACTTTTGCCCAAAATAAATGTAATCTGATGACCAAACAAAACTTCACACTCCCAGCAAATATTTTATGACATAAGTACCCAGTAAATGAAAATTAATTGCCAATTATAGTTAGTCTGGAGAAACAGCATATATAAACTGCAGTACACAAGATATGCGTATAATTTGGACATGTATGTTAGGATGATATTGTGTTGGGAATAAACATTAAAAAATAAAGCATAACTGTACAAATTATTGTTAGGAATGGCTGGACATGATGGGGATAATAAGATAAGGAATTACATCGTATATAGTTATGACTAAGGATCATACATCACTCAGCCTGAGGAGGGAATATTCAATTTTCATGGGTGGGATATACATGTAGAAGTGCATGGTGATGTTTCTGATTCTGATGTGAAAATGATTTGTTATCTGGAACACATGAATAGTCACAGATACAAACATCCCACTAAGGAGTACTGCTACAGAGGTTTACACACAATTATAACTACTGCCTATCTCTAAGGAAAGAAATATTAAGAGATCGGACAGGGAAAGTAGCATTCAAGGAGGACAGTCAACTACAAAACACAGAAACAAACATGCAAACAGACAAACAAGAAGGCAAAAGTAACAATAAAAGCAAACGACATCACAAACACAAAAGGGTTGACAATAGGGCTACCGCCTTGGAACGGTCAGTGGCAAACCTCACACTTACCCTACTGTCATCCCATTAAAACAGGACAGTGTAAATAAAGAAATCCCCGCCATGATCTAATCTCTAACCAACCTAAGCCATAACGCTGAGTGTCGTCAGTAGACTGTCGTCTGATATAAACACTACCACGTGTATTTGTGTACACTTCTCAGTTCGTAACCCCACAGGGTCCTCCCCCATATTTTCAAATTGCTGTCAGTTTAAAAAAAGATATTGAAACTAGGAATAAGAAATACTTTTACACAAATATGTTTTTACCAATACACTTGTTTAATATCAGTTTTCTTCTGTGCCAAATATGAGGTGGAATTTCAATATTTTGAAAAAGGTCTCCCTGATTTAACCATGTATACATTTAAATGAAAAACCTGCCCAGCTCCATCTAGTGGCTTTTATACGGCAGTTAGGCCTTTATCACCGATATTGGTGGTTTTTCTTTTTCATGTTTTCCATGATATCGGCCTTTTTGTTTGCAACAATTGTCCCATCGTCAAAAAACTAACTCAATGGTACCGGTGCATTCTCAAAAGTCATAACTCTTTCCAGAGGCGTATTTGGTAATTATTGTATGGTCATGATCCTTAAATACATCTCTTCCATATTACTAAGAATATCTTTCGATTTGCTTTTCACATAATCTTACTTTTAGTCATTGTATTTTTTAGTAAGACATAAACAAACTCTTAGTGAGCTCCTCCTGTCCTTCGTGGACTATTAAACGTTCAATAAAGCATCCTTAAGTTGACCTGGGACATTCATTGTCCGTTTGTTCGATTGATGTAGTGTACACTGTACTATATTCATTAGGAGGGGTGATTATAATTGAGTATATACTACTTTTTCTGTATCATGTAAGCAATCAGATGCAATATTGGACTAAAATTCTGCCCAGAGCTTCTGCCTAGAGCGGAAGGAGCTCTGCTCTGTCACTACAAAACATGTCACATCTACCAATGTTATACATTAATTTCTTTCATCTCAAACATATTAGTAACATGCTGTTACATTTCTGGTTCTAATGAGATTGTTTAAACAGCAACTTTATTCTAATGTCTACAGCTAACATTTGAATGTTCCCTCTTCATAAACTTTACCGGTGCTCTGGTAAAATAATCCCAGGTAAAATAGTCATGGAGGATAACTACTTTAGAGTAGTTTGTTATGACTACTTCTTAATAATTTAGAATACACTGTAGCTAAAATAAACAACTTTACAATATTACATAAAACTAGATGTTTACTAAAATATCACATTGCAGTAGCAAGATATATGATACAGCAAACATTTTGTTCAATTTGATCCTCTCTTTTTATTTAATAATTTAATCAAAGCTTTTAAAGTTGGATTTAAAAACAAAAACAATTATACATTTTGAAAAATGTATATGGCTGAAACATGCTTTTAAAAAATAATTTGCAGTATTGACCTATATTTTGGGCTCTTTTTTGAAATTAAGGACAATTTTTTCTCTAAAAGGTTAAAATAAGTATTACATTGCTAAATCTATGTAAGACCCATATTTATATGTATATGTATAAACCCCATACTAATCTTTACAAAAATGGCGACCATCTTTGTTTACTCGGTGTGCCCTCATTTGTATCAATTTATGCTGATTGTCTGATAAACTTCAGACCAAGACGAACATTTTGATATATATAATATGTTTTGTTCTATTTTTGTTACAACCTACCCCTTAAAATAATCATCGATTTTGGCCATGGTCACCGTACTATTCATGCAACGTGTACATATTTTTGTTCAACACTTTATTTTGTTACATATACAGTAGACATTAATTTTAAAAGCTATTAAATTATCAATATATATCCATTTTCTTTTTTTCGTTAAGTAGCATTGAGCACATGGTGGCCTACATAATTAAAAGTAGG
>JAWPHD010010172.1:0-96407 GCA_037043455.1 Cyrtodaria siliqua | reverse complement strand
AGTTCAGCTAGGACAAGAAATGTAAGAGATATAGACCTGTAAACACAGCTTACATGCAAAATTTGATGTGAAATAGACATATTTTAAGGGCTATCAGAATTTGGGTTCCATGGGAGCCAAGGGGTTACAGAAACGAAAATTACTTAAGCAGCCCTTACAAAAAATGCTATAAGAAAGCTAATGAACAAATTTGGTTGTGCTAGGATAAGAATTGTGAGAGATATAGACTTGTAAACACAGCTTAAACGCAAACCTTGATGTGGGACGCCGACGCCGACGCCGACACCAACGCCGACGCCAGGGTTATTACATAAGCTCTCTTATTCTTCGAATAGTCGAGCTAAGAAGTGATCTGAACGCAAAAGTTGAAGGTAACAATGATAAGGTTATCTGTCCGAAGTTGGAAGGTCTGGTGCATACAGTTTGTGAAAAATTGACCTAAACGCAAAAGTTGAACCTAAACATTATTAAGTTATCTGCCCTTTGCTTGGCGGGTCAAGAAAAGTCTAGTGCATACAGTTTGTGAGAAAATGACCTAAACGCAAAACTTGAATGTTTAAAGCCGCCAGAAAAGCAACACATATGTCTCTTTTTTTCTTCGAAAAGGCGAGTCATATATAAGCAAAAAATAAACAAGTAGATAAAGTAGTTTTACTTTGCGCATACTAATATTGTTTTGGTTACACATGCAATAAACAGGGTAGGTGTGCCTGTTTATCAAAGAGGTACATCTGTCCCAGTTAATAACCTCTAATTATTAACCCCGCCAGTCATACCTCATAATATCCACACGAAACTGGACTTGAACTCGTCAGCAACCGAATGTGCTGCTGTACATGAATAACACAAGAATCGTAACTATGTGCTGCTTTACATGAATAAAACAACAATTGTATGTGCTGCTGTACATTAATAACATACTGTATTGCTGCTGTACATGAATAACACACCGTATGTGCTGCTATACATGAATAATACAACAATCGTATGTGCTGCTGTGCATGAATAACACAACAATCGTATGTGCTGTTGTACATGAATAACACAACAATCGTATGTGCTACTGTACATGAATAACACATCAATCGTTTGAACTGATAAACGTGAATAACACAACCATCGTATGTGCTGGTGAATATGAATAACACACCGTATGTGCTGCTGTACATGAATAACGCAACAATCGTATGTGCTGATATGTATGAATAACACAACAGTCGTATGTGCTGATATACATGAATAACACAACAATCGTATGTACTGATATACATGAATAAGACAACAATCGTATGTGCCTGATATACATGAATAACACAACAATCGTATGTACTGATGTACATGAATAACACAACAATCGTATGTGCGGCTGTACATGAATAACACAACCATCGTATGTACTGATGCACATGAATAACACAACAATCGTATGTGCTGATATACATGAATAACACAAGCATCGTATGTACTGATGCACATGAATAACACAACAATCGTATGTGCTAATATACATGAATAACACACCACTCCTATTTGCTACTGTACATGAACAACACACCAATCGTATGTACTGATATACGTAAATAACACAACCATTGTATGTGCTGGTGAATATGAATGACACACCGTATGTGATGCTGTACATGAATAACACAACAATCGTATGTATTGATATACATGAATAACACAACAGTCGTATGTACTGATGCACATGAGTAACAGATCAATCGTATGTAGTGATGCACATGAATAACACAACAATCGTATGTAGTGATGCACATGAATAACACAACAATCATATGTACTGATGCACATGAATAACACAAAAATCGTATGTACTGATGCACATAAAAAATACAACAATCGTATGTGCTGCTGTACATGAATAACACACCAATCGTAAGTGCTGCTGTACATGAATAACACAGCAATCGTATGTGCTGCTGTACATGAATAACACAACCATCGTATGTGCTGCTGTACATGAATAACACAACACTCGTATTTGCTGTTGTACATAAATAAAACAACCATCGTATGTGCTACTGTACATGAATAACACAACAATCGTATGTGCTGATATACATGAATAACAAAACAATCGTATGTACCGATATACATGAATAACACAACAATCGTATGTGCTGATATACATGAATAACACAACAATCGTATGTACTGATGTACATGAATAACACAACAATCGTATGTGCTACTGTACATGAATAACACAACAATCGTATGTACTGATATACATGAATAACACAACAATCGTATGTACTGATATACATGAATAACACAACCAACGTATGTACTGATGCACATGAATAACACAACAATCGTATGTGCTGATATACATGAATATCACAACAATCGTATGTGCTACTGTACATGAATAACACACCAATCGTATGTACTGATATACGTGAATAACGCAACAATCGTATGTGCTGGTGAATATGAATAACACACCGTATGTGATGCTGTACATGAATAACACAACAATCGTATGTACTGATGCACATGAATAACACAACAATCGTATTTACTGATGCACATGAATAACACAACAATCGTATGTGCTGCTGTACATGAATAACACAACAATCGTATGTGCTGATATACATGAATAACACAACAATCGTATGTACTGATGCATATGAATAACACAACAATAGTATGTACTGATGCACATGAATAACACAACAATCGTATGTACTGATGCACATGAATAACACAACAATCGTATGTGCTGCTCTACATGAATAACTCAGTAATCGTATGTGCTGCTGTACATGAATAACACAA
Source organism: Cyrtodaria siliqua (assembly GCA_037043455.1). Lineage (NCBI taxonomy): Eukaryota > Metazoa > Mollusca > Bivalvia > Adapedonta > Hiatellidae > Cyrtodaria > Cyrtodaria siliqua. Next base: position 93,602 of record JAWPHD010010172.1, on the reverse strand, counting down.
CCATCGTATGTGATGCTGTACATGAATAACACAACAATCGTATGTGCTGCTGTACATGAATAACACAAGCGTCGTATGTGTGCTGTTGTACATTAATAACACAACAATCGTATGTGCTACTGTACATGAATAACATTACAATCGCATGTACTGATGCATATGAATAACACAACAATCGTATGTACTGATGCACATGAATAACACAACAATCGTATGTACTGATGCACATGAATAACACAACAATCGTATGTGCTGCTGTACATGAATAACACAGCAATCGTATGTGCTGCTGTACAGAATAACACAACCATCGTATGTGCTGCTGTACATGGATAACACAACAATCGTATGTGCTGCTGTACATGAATAACACAACCGCCGTATGTGCTGTTGTACATGAATAACACAACAATCGTATGTGCTACTATACATGAATAACATAACAATCGTATGTACAGATATACGTGAATAACACAACCATCGTATGTGCTGGTGAATATGAATAACACACCATATGTGATGCTGTACATGAATAACACAACAATCGTATGTACTGATATACATAAATAACACAACAATCGTATGTACTGATGCACATGAATAACACAGCAATCGTATGTACTGATGCACATGAATAACACAACAATTGTATGTACTGATGCACATGAGTTACTCAACAATCGCATGTGCTGCTGTACATGAATAACACAACAATCGTATGTACTGATGCATATGAATAACACAACAATCGTATGTACTGATGCACATGAATAACACAACAATCATATGCACTGATGCACATGAATAACACAACAATCGTTTGTGCTACTGTACATGAATAACACAGCAATCGTATGTGCTGCTGTACATGAATAACACAACCATCGTATGTGCTGCTGTACATGAATAATACAACAATCGCATGTGCTACTGTATATAAATAACACACCAATCGTATGTACTGATATACGTGAATAACACAACCATCGTATGTGCTGTTGTACATGAATAACACAACAATTGTATGTAATGATGTACATGAATAACACAACAATCGTATGTGCTGCTGTACATGAATAACACAACAATCGCATGTGCTGCTGTACATGAATAACACAACAATCGTATGTACTGATGCACATGAATAACACAACAGTCGTATGTACTCATGCACATGAATAACACAACAATCGTATGTCTTGCTGTACATGAATAACACAGCAATCGTATGTGTTTCTGTACATGAATAACACAGCAATCGTATGTGATGCTGTACATGAATTACACAACAATCGTATGCGCTGATGCACGTGAATAACACAACAATCGTATGTACTGATGTACATGAATTACACAACAATCGTGAGTGCTGATGTACATGAATAACACAACAATCGTATATGCATGAATAACACACCGTACGTGCTGCTTTGCATGACTAAGACACCGGATTGTTGCTGTACATAAATAACACAACTTACGTGATGCTGTACATGAATAACACACCGTATGTGCTACTGTACATGAATAACACACCGTATGTGCTGCAGTACATGAATAACACACCGGATTGCTGCTGTATATAAATAATGCTTCTTATGTGCTGCTGTACATGAATAACACAACAATCGTATGTGCTGCCGTACATTAATAACACAGCAATCGTGAGTGCCGCTGTACATGACGAATACAAAAATCGTATGTGCTGTTTTCATGAATAACACAACAATCGTATGTGCTGCTGCTGTGCATGAATAAAACAACAATATTATGTGCTGCTGTACATGAATAACATTCCGGATCCGCTTCTAAATACTAAAAAGGTAATTTAAACAATTCGGGCATTCCATATACACATTTGATACATTGTTAATTTAAAAAAACAACCTGGATGGGGCGGACGATAGAGTCAGTGAGACATTGATGTGGTGAAAACCGGAGAACCCCGGAATGAAAATGCACTGTACCACTGGACCATCTTACTTATATTTAAGATTAATACAGTAATATGGCCTATAAATGCTGCCAAGTGTTGATACAGTAATATGGCCTATAAATGCTGCCAAGTGTTGATACAGTTATATGGCCTATAAATGCTGCCAAGTGTTGATACAGTAATATGGCCTAAAAATGCTGCCAAGTGTTGATATAGAAATATGGCCTATAAATGCTGCCATGTAATAAATAAATAAATAAATAAATAAATGAGTTATTTTTGAAAACAATGGGCGTAGGCTTAGATCAGTATTTGGACTTTTTGGATGACAGTCTGGATGAAATAGAGCTCAGTGATGTAAATTCTGTGCTTCAAGTGTCAAATCCTGTGAAGATTGAACTTCCAACACCTATGGAGTTACATGTACAACCCCCACATAAGAGGTGCAAGACAACCTCGGAGGTAGACATCAACAAACTTAAAGCACAAACTATAGAAAAAACAACAGACACTAGCACGAAATGGGCGGTTGGCTTCATAAAAGGTTGTTCAATGATCACTATTTCAAAAATAAACAGTTAACATTTATAATTTTATTTCAAAATGTATAAATCTATTTTAAACAGAGCTATAACATTAAATAACAAATAAGCTTTAAATGCTAAAAATCCATCTGTCCTAAATTTATCTGAGCCAAGCCAGGCAAAATTGGGCCTTCTTACTTTTGCGACCTTTATGGGGACCCAGATCGGCTAGCAAAGTAATGTAACTTGCAGTCTGAACCCAAATCATGGCTGTGGCTGGTCTGATTTCACTCTGGTTGACACAAAGCTATAAGGCCCATTTTTGTTATGTTTTGCCTCACAGCCTCAAATAGAAAAGTCCAGACACAAGAAAAACAGTATCGAGACTTTTAATGTATTTACAGTGTAGACCCAGATTAAACCGTCATCATTTTTGTGTAATTGCTTTTCTGATATTATTTGGACCAGATTGAATTGTGTTGTATTGCGCATACTGATCCAGGCTAATATAAAAAAATATTTTCATAAATCAGAAAAAAATTGCAAAGCTTAATATATGATGAGAACAGTTTGAATTTATATTAATTTGCCAAATAATACCATAAATAACTGAGATTAATAAAAATGAATACCTTATATATCTGCGCCACGCAAAAATGTGTGAAGTCATTTGCGGTTGCGCGCAGTATGATCTGGGTCCGCACTAGTCGAAATGTCCAGAAGTACATCTTCGCGTGGCGCAATTCATTATTTTATCGGTGATTCTAACACGACCCGCACAGTCTTTCATATACACAAAGAAGAGGATGCATAGTAATTAAATCACTCACATCCGAACGACTAACTGTATTTTATTCACCAATAAAATACTGGTATGTATTTATTATTTCGATTCTAACAATAAAATACAGTTAGGAGTTTGGATGCACAGTAATTAGATCACGAGTGCGTTAGCACGAGTGATTTAATTACTCGCATCTTGTCCTAAACAACTAGATTTTCTTATTTGTGAAATTGTCTACATGAAAAATAACATGTGTTAGAATCTTATGTTAAGTATCACTAAATTATTGTATTTCTTCCTTACCAAATAATATGATTATAAATCCGTCTGCCACTTTGCTATACATGTTGAAAATGTTCTCTCGAATACTAGTTTATTATTTCATAGAATCATAACCCCTTGCACACTTGTAACTTTGTTAATGTCATTAACACATTTTCCTCAAAATTAATCAGAATAAATTATCAAATAAAAAATTAATCAGTATCACATTCTTGTATTTGATTTCAGCTTGGATGTCCGAAAAATGGAACAGCCTATAAACAATAGCCGCCTGATTACCATGACCTCCGAGATAATATAGTGCCCCTACAATAGCGTAAACAATGGGGTTATTGTCGTGTTATTATTTCTTAATTAACTACATAAATAGCAACTAAGTTATTTTGATATAAATCCTCAATTCCAGTTGGCTTGAATATACACTGATCTAAAGGCATAATTACTCTCTTTTGTATTTTAACTAATCTTCTTATTTTAAATATAGTTTTGAATAGTTGTGTGGTAAGTATTTTCTTTTGCCAATAGTTTGTAAGTACTAGTTACTAGTCGGCACGTAACACAATCATGATTACTAGTCGGCACGTAACACAATCATCAGTACTAGTTGACACGTAACACAATCACAAGTAATAGTTGGCACGTAACACAATCATAAATAATAGTTGGCACGTAACACAATCATAAGTAATAGTTGGCACGTTACACAATCATAAGTAATAGTTGGCACGTAACACAATCATAAGTAATAGTTGGCACGTAACACAATCATAAGTAATAGTTGGCACGTAACATAATCATAAGTAATAGTTGGCACGTAACACAATCATAAGTAATAGTTGGCACGTAACACAATCATAAGTAATAGTTGGCAATTAACACAATCATAAGTATTAGTTGGAACGTTACACAATCATAAGTAATAGTTGGCACGTAACACAATCATAAGTAATAGTTGGCACGTAAAACAATCATAAGTAATAGTTGGCACGTAACACAATCATAAGTAATAGTTGGCACGTAACACAATCATAAGTAATAGTTGGCACGTAACACAATCATAAGTAATAGTTGGCATGTAACACAATCATAAGTAATAGTTGGCAATTAACACAATCATAAGTATTAGTTGGAACGTTACACAATCATAAGTAATAGTTGGCACGTAACACAATCATAAGTAATAGTTGGCACGTAAAACAATCATAAGTAATAGTTGGCACGTAACACAATCATAAGTAATAGTTGGCACGTAACATAATCATAAGTAATAGTTGGCACGTAACACAATCATAAGTAATAGTTGGCACGTAACACAATCATAAGTAATAGTTGGCAATTAACACAATCATAAGTATTAGTTGGAACGTTACATAATCATAAGTAATAGTTGGCACGTAACACAATCATAAGTATTAGTTTGTACTTAACCAAATCATAAGTACTACACCAAAGCGCAACTTTTGATGTCGCTAATTCTAAAAATGGGTACTGTATCCATTTGTATACGTTTATAATTTATTCAAGAAAACATATCGATTTGAAAGCTTTAAAATGTGTCCATTTTATCAGAGCAGACGTTTTAAACTCGTTATTTTGTAGTTCGTCTGTGACACACCAATACAGCAAAACAAAAAATCTATGACATGTTATTCTGCATCAATTACCGATATTCACAGATTGTATGAAGGTTTACACAGAACACAGACTGACAACACTAGGATACTTGTTCACGCGTGTGGAGTGCGTGGTCCAGTGGTAGAGCGCCGAACTCCTGATCGAGAGGTCGTGGGTTCGATCCTCCGTCGCGGCGACGTTATTTATCCTTGAGCAAGATAATTAATCCACATTGCTTAGTACTGGTTCTACCCAGGAAGCCATCGAGAGTGATTAATCTAAGTTGTAAGAACTTGTTTCGCAATCGATGTAAAATAAATATGTTTAAAACAAAACTTGTTCACGCGACAGAAACGGGGTATAGTTGACCGTTGTTGTATACCGTTGTTTCAAGTCATAACAATTCATAATAAAGCGAGAAGCAATTCACTACTCTGTTTTGTGCAAACCTTTAAAACATATGCGAATTAGGATAATTGATAAGACTTTCCTAATTGATAATAAATATTCAGGTAAGCTTATGTTGCAGAAACGAAGATAAATTTATATGTGACCCGATCGTAGAGAGAAATTAAGGAATGGAATAGTAAAGAATGTGTTTACACAATCCGGAAAGGTGACAGTGTAACAATATGATTCTGGCCTATTTCCTGTACTTGAAATGGTGTCACACGTGTATGTATTCGCGTACGTCATTTTAGAGTGCCGGACTCGGTAAATCCTTTACTGCTCACGCTACACATGTATGACGTTTCACCTGTATGTATGCGCTTGTGTGATTTAAGATGGCATGGTGCTGTAAATCCTTAAGTGCACACGCTACACGTTTAAGGTGTCTCGCCTGTATGTGTGGGAATGTGTACTTTAAGGTTGTCTGACCGGGTTAAGCCTTTACTTCACACGCTACACTTATATGGTGTCTCGCTTTTCTGTATACGCATATGTCTGTTAAGATTGCCTGGCGTGTTAAATCCTTTACTGCACAGGCTACACGTATATGGTGTCTCCTCAGTATGTGTGCGCTTATGATTTAAGATTGCCTGAATTGATAAATCCCTTACTGCACACGCTACACTTATATGGTGTTATGCCCGTATGTATGCGCATATGAATGTTTAGATTGCCTGAATTGATAAATCGTTTACTGTACACACTACACTTATATGGCGATACCGTGTATCTCCAGTGTGTATGCGCAAATGACTGTTAAGCTTGCTTGAATCGATCAATCCATTACTGCACACGCTACACTTTATGGTGTCTGCGCAGTATGTAAGCGTATATGACGGTTAAGATTGGCTGACACGGCAAATCCTTTACTGCACACGCTACACGTATATGGTGTATCCCCAGCATGTATGCGCTTATGACTGTTAAGATTGCCTGAATCGGTAAATCCTTTACTGCACACACTACACTTATATGGTGTATCCCCAGTATGTATGCGCATATGACGGTTAAAATTGGATGACACGGTAAATTCTTTACTGCACACGCCACACGCATATGGCGTCTCCCCAGTATGTATGCGCATATGACTGTTAAGACTGCCTGAATCGATAAATCGCTTACTGCACACGATGCACTTATGTGGTGTTTCTCCCGTATGTATGCGCATATGCCTGTTAAGATTAGATGAATAGGTAAATCTTTTACTGCACATACTACACTTATATGGTGTTATGCCCGTATGTATGCGCATATGAATGTTTAGATTGCCTGACTGCATCAATCGTTTACTGCACACACTACACTTATATGGTTTCTCGCCTGTGTGTTTGCGCATATGACTGTTAAGATTGCTTGAATTGGTCCATCCCCTACTGCACACGCTACTCTTATATGGTGTCTCCCCAGTATGCTTGTGCATATGACTGTTAAGACTGCCTGACGTAGTAAATCCTTTACTGCACACGCTACACTTATACAGTTTCTCCCCAGTATGTATGCGTATATGCCTCTTAAGATTGCCCGACGTGGTAAATCCTTTACTGCACGCACTACACTTATACGGTGTCTCCCCACTATGTATGCGCATATGACTGTTAAGATTGCAAGACGTGGTAAATCCTTTACTGCACACGCAACACTTATATGGTTTAACTCCTGTATGTTTGCACATATGAATGTTACGATTGCATGACTGGGTAAATTCTTTACTGCACACACTACACTTATATGGTTTCTCGCCTGTATGTATGCGCATATGACTGTTAAGAGTGCTTGAATCGGTAAATCCCTTACTGCACACGCTACACTTATATGGTGTCTCCCCAGTATGTATGCGCAAATGACTGTTAAGATTGCAAGACGTGGTAAATGCTTTACTGCACACGCTACACTTATATGGTTTAACGCCTGTATGTTTGCGCATATGAATGTTAAGACTGCATGACTGGGTAAATTCTTTACTGCACACACTACACCTATATGGTTTCTCGCCTGTATGTATGCGCATATGACTGTTAAGAGTGCTTGCATCGGTAAATCCCTTACTGCACACGCTACACTTATATGGTGTCTCCCCAGTATGTATGCGCAAATGAGTGTTAAGATTACCTGACCGGGTAAATCCTTTACTGCACATCGTGCACTGGAATGGCATTTGCTCTGTATCCATGTTTATTTAAAGATGACTTTGCATGTTGTTATATTGTCGTAATGCGGTTTCTGAAACAAAATAATTTCCATACTCAAACTGATATTATGTAATAGTTCAGAACATGTATGGCGTAATTAATATATTCTGCTTGTAACACGCATATTGACAGAACCGATGGATGCTTTGTTTGAATGAAGTTGAATCAGTTAAAGGAAAACTGTCTATAATAACAAATTATGTAGAGCTTTATATATATAGGTCAAAAGCACGCAAATGAGTGTTAAGATTACCTGACCGGGTAAATCCTTTACTGCACATCGTGCACTGGAATGGCATTTGCTCTGTATCCATGTTTATTTAAAGATGACTTTGCATGTTGTTATATTGTCGTAATGCGGTTTCTGAAACAAAATAATTTCCATACTCAAACTGATATTATGTAATAGTTCAGAACATGTATGGCGTAATTAATATATTCTGCTTGTAAAACGCATATTGACAGAACCGATGGATGCTTTGTTTGAATGAAGTTGAATCAGTTAAAGGAAAACTGTCTATAATAACAAATTATGTAGAGCTTTATATATATAGGTCAAAAGCAATAACATACAGCAGCATAACAATTAAAAACAAGATACCTGGACCTGCCGAACGGACGGACGTACAGAGACAGACAGACACCTCATTGCCCTCTATCATTTTGTAAACTTTCATTGCAGTCCCATTAGTAGTTTTCGAGTTATGCTCGCTTTATCATTGTTTGAAGTTTCATTGCAGCCCCATAGTTTTGGAGTTATGTTCCCACTGTCTTTGTCTGAAGCTTCATTGCAGTCACATTAGCAGTATTTAAGTTATGCTTCCTCTATCATTGAGTGAAAATAAGTATGAGTATAAATGTCGAACATGAAATGCAGCTTTCACAGAACACAGTAAACCCAAAAACACGCAAAACGACAAACATGAATGGCAATGTTAATAAGGAATAAAGGCATACGACGTCACAAACACAACAACGGGTTGACAATAGGACTACCGCCTTGGAACGGTCAGTGGCAAAAAAAGGCCGCTGGGGGTTTAAACCAGGTTCTACGGTGCACCAAACCTCACACTTACCCAACTGACATCCCAATAAAACGGGACAGTGTTAATAAATAAATCCCCGTCATGCACTATTCTCTAACCAACAAGGCAGCATTAAAAGGTAATATAAATAGAACACAAAGATGCTCGTGTATATATAAAAACAAAATATAATAGCCTAGAAAGCCACAAAGAAGGTACTCGATGAATTGGAAGAAGCCGGAGCAACACTATAATAAACCATTAAGGGCACGATAAGACAAGATTGCAGACAAACATCGTCACCGTCCTTTTGGGCTTTAGGTTGACGTCATCATAGGGTCCACAGCCTGTCAAGTTATCGGAAAATTAAAGAAGAAAGCAGGGTGGCGAACTGTAAATGGGTCCACCAACAAGCATGCAGTGCGTTGCAAAATGATTGAATCATAGTTTGATAAACCTTTTAACACGTTTAACAAAGATAGTATGAAGGTGATCATGACCAAGGATCTTACGAAGTTTGTAAATCACGTCACCATACCTTGTCGCAGAAGAGTTCTTAAATGACTTTTATATTTGGAAAGTAGATCAGGGTTACGATAATATAAGTTGGCAAAGGTTTTACGAAGTTTACGGTAATGGTAGCCCTGATGGAGTAGCGTTTTAGTTAAACAATGATTTACGAGTATTAAAGTCCAACAAAAGAAGAAAATACCAATTATTATCTGAAATTTCAACGCTTTAACCCTGGTAGTCAACTTGCTACTTTGTCTAAAAGGAATTAAGGTAAAATAGTAAATCAAATTTTATGTATGGAAAGTTACTTTTGTAGGGTTATACATATCTGTACTTTACTATATTAGTAAAATGATTTGTAGAGCTAAATGTAAAATTGTTCAGACAAGGTTATAACAATACGGAATAAGGGTAAAAGTATCATTATTCAATCTTCCATGAAACGCGTATGCAGTCTATGCTCATATACACAGGAAAAATGTTGTGACACATATGTATTTTGCATGTTTCTTTCATATATAAATCATGTTATTTACATATGTACCACATATGTAAATGATACATATATGTGTCACATATCAAACAGAACACAGAACCAGCAGCTTTGTCTGAGAAATTGTTCAGTGCATTCTAAATGTTATTTTAATTTTGCATTAAATGTCGAAGAAACAATAACAATCACAGAACAGAACAAACATGTAATGGTTAAGTGCAATATATCTTAATACAACAACAAATTGAGATTTTTTATCACGAAAGACTTTACCTCTCTAAATTGCATACTACTGATGCACTACACTAGCTGAAAATCATGACATTATTATATACTCATCCTCTTTAAAAAAACTCAGGTTACTGTAAAATAAACTACAAATACAAAACTAGATGCCCACGGGCAACATGTCGAGCCCGCCAGTTCACAGGTATACATTCCGAGGAGACTAAGGTTAAAGGTCAGACATTGCTGAAAGTAGCGGAAACATAAAGTACAATGTGTGCAGTGGTTAAGTTCAAGTTATTTTATCTGAAAATGACTAAGTACAAAATATTGAATTAATATCTGAAATCATGTGTGCCACGTAATTTCAAAATTCCTTTATGCATGACAAAGTTATATCCCGGACAAGATCGGACTGCATGACCTTTACGTGAGACCTTGACCTTTGAGCTGGATACCTGGGTGTTGTAGGCGACACTTCGTTCTCATGTGGTGATCAGTTGTGGCAAGTTTTTTTCAATATCCCACTACGCCAGAGCACAAATTTTCTGCAACAAAGTCAGATTCAATTACTTCCTAACAATCTTGTTGCCGTAAACACAAGCACAGTTCGTAACACCGAACCGCTCTTTATCGAACCAAGATCCTAACCGTCAGCCTAACCTTTATAGCACTACCTGTATCTGCCTACCGTAACTGCTGTGTCTCTACCGCTGTATGCAGGCCAATATATATATACTAAGAGCCCCCCTACACGAATCCTGTTACTGCAGAATGTCGAATCTTAATTTAAGTATCACTAATATGATGATTATACAGTGGTCAACGTTTGATTGGTCAACTGAATGACACTACTTAATGAGGAAACAACATCATCCTTCGTCTTTATATAACTAAAGTTCAATTATCATTCATGTCCTGGTGTATTAGGATAGTGTCACTTAACCACTTATAAACGCCCGTTTCATCTGCTGACCACATCATACATGTATAATTCAATGGCTAAATTTTACCAGTTATAGAAATATAATATCAGCGTTAGTAAAATACCCATAAACGAGAAATGATGATGTATAAGTTAAGTCCCCCATGCATGACTATGTTACACATCTTTTGTCCAAAGATTTCTCTAAAATGACATTGAAGTTATTTCTTAATTCATGAAGTATTAAAATAATTAAAATCAAATATGACAAGTAATACAATCAATAGCATGCACAAGTAATATATATGACATAAAATAAAACAAGCAATAGCATGCACACACCTATAAACGATACCTGTTTATTGTCCTGAATGAATAAATATCACTATGAATAAATCACTAAATGTGTATAAAATTGAAACAACTATCGTGACGATTAAGACAAATCAGTGTCCATCACAGTCCATAGTACACTATAATTGTTCAATGTCGTCCACGTTCGGATATCGTCACTTCACATCCGGATATCGTCACTTCACGCGTCCCTGAAATGCCCTCATCGCTGTGGTTATCGTCCCTCCATCGTCGTTGTTAAGGCTCCCCTGTCGAAGTGGAATAACGAATCCGCGCACGCGCCTCTCACGCTGAATCAGGATATAATGACCGGAAATATATATGTATTACTGGTATGTATATAGCAATTATTTCTGGATTGTGCATCGCCGTTGGTTTCGTTAAATGTTAATTATCTCAGTTGTAGTTTTCATCGAATGTTATCATATACAATGTTACGTTTTCAGTTAAAGTTCATTCGTCGTTTTCTGCATACACATCTAAAGTAATCGCACACGTATACATTTAGATAAGTGTCCACTGGTTACTCGTTGTTCTTCGCCAATCATTCGTATACTCTCGCGCTAAAACTAATCAAGCTACCCACAGTTCAGCATCACGTGCACAGCTCCATAAAACGTCACGCACAGGACCTTGACCAGCGTTACATCGCTGTAGCCGAGTTCGTCGCCAAGTCTAACATTGGGTACAACCGCTTGATAAACGATCCAGTCGGATTGAAGTTATGTTCACCTCCATCAGCGTCGTCACCGCCGGCCCCTTTACTGGCTACCTACTTTTCAGCCGAGGTTCTACGTCTACTTTCACTACTCTTACTTTGCATGGCTAACCCAATGAGCTTTCTATACATAAAGATTATGACCCCTAGTCACAGAACACCTACTAGTATAATAACAACAATTAACCAAGTTGGAATAAGTGGCCCTTGCTCAATCCGAACCTGGCTCAGATTTCGCAATCTATAAATCAAATCATTCATGGGTAACTCCTTAACACCCTTTAATTCCCAAGGTATTGTTATGGATGGCACATCTTTAAACAAAACATTGAATTCAACCCATATCACCACTTGAGAAATACCACTTGAGTTGAGCAGATCAATAAACGGATTTTGGATAACATAAGTACTTTCTTGACTGAAGTATGGCAATAATGTAATATAATCGTTTGAAGCTGTATATGTCATGTTTAGCTTTATATACCCAAGAGGCGCCTTTACATCAACATCTTGTGTTTCTGAATATGTATTCTTACACACGATCGAAACACTTAAATCTGTATTAGTACTAACCAGATAAAGCCCATGTGTGACATATTCAGCTAGAGGTAAGACAGTATCGAGAGTAACTACTTTGTGACAATATTCCTTAACCCTTTCTTCGCGCTTCATAAACGCACACAAGTTAGCTAATGGATCGTTACAGTTCTTTAATTCATCAGGTCCTAAGAGAACATATTTCGTCCTTTCAAGATTTATCGCAATTGATGTAGCTTCTAATTGATATCGCGCAACCATACTTGTATCCCCGGAAGAGCCTACTACACTTTTGATAGTTAATGGCAGATTATGTATATTATAAACTTCAAATTGACTTCCGATATCAATTAATGGGAGAGAATGATCACATAAATCTTGTCGTCTTCAAACATAGTTGTACAGGTTAAATATTTGTAATAGCTCCAAAGCTGTGTATTAGGATTAAATGGTAATTTTAAAGACCCCGGTATTTTCCCACTTAGATAATTTAGAAGTGCAATTAGCGTACTAGGACGAATTATACTGGGTGCAACATACCCAAGTGAAAGCACTCCCAGTTGTAAGTGTAGTCCCTCAAAATAAATTGAGCTGTTTGAATCATTTGTTCTATCTGATCTATTATCATATCTAATTGCACATACATTTGCGTAAAGGCTTCTACTTCTAACAAGTGCTTTCGCAAATTGTCGGTAATTTGGTCTAGTTTGGAATCTATTTCATTCAAGCTAATGACGAGTTTGTTTATAACATTTCGATTTTCCATTATTTCTGATCTCGAGACATTAATTACTGTTAAGCTCTCATCAAGAATATGCGTTATTTCCTGCTGATCACGCGCTAGTGAGTTCACACCTTTCCTAATACCCTCTAAATCTGATTCTTAGACTCTGCTTAATAAGAAACGTAATGCCTTACCTACTATTGGCATTAGACTTCTTTTAGACTTGCGAGAACTAAGTGTTTGATATTCAATGAAGCTTTTTTGTAAGCCCTTGGTGCATTCCTGATAAAACCTGAATTTCTGCCCTAAGTTTTATAAAAACATTCAAGTAACCGGTTTGTTCTTCATTACTGTATCGTTTAACCACGTGCTCGGCAATACATGATGCATTTTCAATGTCACCAGCCAGCCGCTCAATGAAATACTCATACTGAATTGTATCTCTAACAAGAGCTGTCGGAGAACAGCGCAGCTCGACTATTCGATTTTCCGGAGAACAATAAATTTATAGCTAGTATATACCATCAGAAAACAAGGCTACAACAATGTGGGGTGGGTTGGGAGCACAACATAACTATGTGTAAGAAATGACAAAAACTACACAGAAATATGTAAAAAAAAAATCAAAAAAAAATCGAGTTTTGAGTGGGTGCGGGAGGGGGGTAGGAGAGAGGCGGGGTGGATGGTGGGAGGAGTGGGGGTGGTGAGGGCAACATATATGTGTAAGAAGCTATGTAATAATTCACCATAACAACACAAAAAAAATGAAGACTTTTTTTTTTTAAAAATCGAGTTTGAGTGGGGATGTAGTAGAGGCGTAGGGTGGGAGGCAACATTAGTAAGAATTGACTAAAACAACAAAGAAATATGTAAAAAAAAATGCAAGTGGGGCGGGGTGAGAGGCGGGTGTGGTGGGGGGGGGGGGGCGGGGTGAGAGGCGGTTGTGGTGGGGGGGGGGGCGGGGAGGGGGCAACATATATGTGTAAGAATTGACCAAAGCAACACAGAAATATGTAAACAAATATATAATAGTTTCAAATGGGGGTGGGGTGGGGTTGGGTGGGGGTGGGTGGGGTTGGGTTGGGGTGAGAGTGGTGTGTAGTGGGGGTGAGGGTGAGAGGCAGGAGTGGGTTTGGGGTGGATGTGGCAACATATATGTGTAAAATTGACTAAAACAACAAAGAAATATGTAAAAAAAAAAAGTGTCAAGTCTTGGGCGGGTGGGGTGGGGGGTGATGGAGGTGAGAGGCGGGAGTGCGTTTGGGGGGGAGGGGGGGGGGGGGACAACATATGTGTGTAAGAAATGACTTAAACAACAAAGAAATATATAAAAAAAAAAAAATCTAAGTGTGTGGTGGGTGGTGTTGGGGTGATGGGATGAGAGGCGGGGGTGTTGGTGGGCTGGGCTGGGAGGGTTGCAACAAATATGTGTAAGAACTGACAAAAGCAACACAGAAATATGTAAAAAAAAAGAAAAAGTTTCAAGTCTCGGGCGGGGCGGGGATGATGGGGTGAGAGCTTGGGTGGGGTGGGATGGCGGGGCAGGGAGGGTTGCAACATATATGTGTAAGAATTGACCTAAAACAACACAGAAATATTTTTTTAAAAAAAAATATAAAAAAAAATTCAAGTGTGGGGCGTGGTGGGTGGGGTGATGGGGTGAGAGGCGGCGGGCGGGGGCGGGGAGGGTTGCAACATATATGTGTAAGAATTGACAAAAACTCACAGAAATATGTTAAAAAAAAAAAAAAAAATCAAGTCTGGGGTGGGGGGGTGGTGGGGGCTGGGAGGGTTGCAACATATATGTGTAAGAATTGACTAAAACAACACAGAAAATATGTAAAAAAAAAAAAAAAAAAGGTTTAGAGGGGAGTGGGGGCGGGGGTAAGGGTGATGTGTGTGAGGAGGAGCCCATGCAAGTAATAAGATGCATAATGCTATAACAAATCCCAAACCAAAATTATATGATATATACATGCTTACATGCAAACCTAGATCTGCATTTATTGCACATTTTATGGGCCATCACAATTTGGGTTCCATGGGAACCCAGAATTTGCAGAAGACAAAATTACTTATCCAACCCTTTACAACATACTATAAGGAAACCAATTCCAAAATTGAGTTCAGCTAGGACAATGAATGTAAGAGATATAGACCTGTAAACACAGCTTACACGCACAATTTGATGTGAAACAGACATATGTTAAGGGCTATCAGAATTTGGGTTCCATTGGAGCCCAGGGGTTACAGGAACCTAATTGCTTATGCAGCCCTTAAGATAATGCTACAAGGAAGCCCATGAACAAATTTGGTTGTGGTAGGATAAGACATGTAAGAGATAGACTTGTAAACACAGCTTACACGCAAACCTTGATGTGGGACGCCGACCCCGGGGTGATTACATAAGCTCTCTTATTCTTCGAATAGTCGAGCTAAAAACTGAAATGACCCAGCGTGAGTGTGTAGTTGAGATCACACCGAGTTGATAAAAATTAATATTTATACGCGTATATCGTATATTTACTCAATAACATTAACCCTATGAGGGCAGTTAAGAGACTCGTAACCTTATGTCGTTTCTTGGTGTTTACTTTTAAGGTGTACTTTTCAATCATCCTTATCCATTCCCTAAAACCCTTATTGTCCCCACTATATAGAATATTTGAGCCACCCTCTGAGCCTACCGCAGTTGACAGTGACGACCCGTTTAATCTCCGCGATAATAGGTGGAGCAAGGAGCAAGGGTCAGAGAGGACCATCCCTTATCACACATTACCATGTATTTACTTACATACATTGTATTTACATCTATTATTAATTTAATATAATATTTTAGCATAATAAGATTATTACAAATATATGCATGTATTATACGGTTGATGCAGGGGACATACAATTTCAGAAAGAAAAAAATAATGAGTTGAGAGAAAAAACAACGTTTATTCAAGTAATAAAATTGATAAGATAAATACCGCTTTAAACAGCGTATTCACAATTTGAGCATATTAAGATGTGATATACAAGTGTTATTGACATTTAAATCAGGGCACTGATGTACGTAGTCAAGAGTATACTGTTCTTTAATGTTCCTAAATGTTCTACACTGTTCGTAAATGTTTACGCTATACGTACATGTTCTACACGGCTCTTAAATGTTCTACACGGCTCTTAAAGGTTATATAGTGTTTGTAAATGTTTACGCTGTTCTTCAATGCTCTACACTGTTCTTATATGTTCTACATGGCTCTTAAATGTTACATAGTGTTCGTAAATGTTTATGCTGTTCTTAAATGTTCTACACTGTTCGTATATGTTCTATACCTTAATTTAGATGTTATATACTGTTCGTAAATGTTTACGGTGTTCTTTAATGTTCTATACTTTTCGTAAATGTTCTTCACTTCTCTTAGATGTTATATACTGTTCGTAAATGTTTACGCTGATCTTAAATGTTCTACAATATGTGTGAATCGTCTATACCGTTTCTGGACCAATTGTATAAAGCATGAATGTACTGGACCGTGTCCAAAACATATACACTACGTAATCAAAACAATATGCACATAGACAATATCATAATGATTGACCATACATAACAAGATGACAATGTAATGGTCTGTATCATTATATTAAACAACGTTTTATTCAAATACTTAATGCGCATTATTTTATTGAGGAAGTATTAACTTGTCCGTCAATACCTCTCGTAATGGCGTATGACGTCACGTCCATACATTGTTAAAGGCCTGGAGGCGATCTTGACAGTGATTGGTTGCAACACGCAATCCAGAACACAAATAAAAACCTTCATAATGTGCTTCAGTGTTCATGTGCATGTTTACAGGGGTTACTAGAAAGACCGGAATACACCGAATCACCAGAATACACCAGAATACACCGAAATACATATACTAAAGGCATTATTAATGTAATTAATAGATAATAAATGATTATTTATGTTTTAAATTAGTAATATATCCACACAGAAGAGTGATTTATGTGTTTGGGGGGCTTACATACGCACACTATACACCTATATAGCAAAAACTACATACTTATCTCCTTTGAAGAAAAACATCATAATGCACAAGTTTCTTATTTTTGTTTATGTCATATCCTTGCATAGGTCCTATGCTTGCATAGACTGGCATAAAAATACAAATAACTATTTAAATATTTTAATAATAAATTTATTACAAGCACATGTAAGCGTATAGATCTATCATAATGTTGTTGATTCAACAATTTATAAAGCAAATTGACATAAGTCAAAAACATTAAGCAATATTGCATGCGTTCTAAGTACAGATAGCACTAACACACATTTAACACATGTATAAGATGGACGTTCGGACGAAATAATGTAAATATATATGAATAACAGGTTATTATTAAAGAGTAACATACGAATGTTTATTGATGAAAACCGTTTGCATCAGTAAGTTGTATAAATGCTTAGAAATTGCAAGTAAGTATATACATTCTTAGATTAAAGATACATGTAAAATTACACCGAGCTGACATATTCAATAATAGGCTATACAGCAACATAAATAAAATGTAAAATTTGAAAGTCTACAAACTGAAAAGTAATGTTAAAAAACCCCCACATGTTGGACGTTTTCAAACGAAAAAATGTAAGTCAATGTTCCAGTGGTAAGCTTATACAATAAATTGAATATTTTATGACAGATTCTGTTATGATTAAGCATTGCCATACAATATACTGATTCTTAATAGCAATGCACGAACAACATGATATATAATATATATTCATGAATCCAATATACACAATAGTAACGATATATTGGTGTTGCCATGTGGCACGTGTGTTTTCATTTGTTTATATACTCTTTACATGTGCCTTTGTTATTGCTAAATGTTTGATAGATTAGAAGCTGTATTGTTTCCGTCTAAATAAAGGTTTCCGTCCAAATAAAGTATTCTGTATTCTGTTTAATATTATATTAAGATCCTAAAGGATCATAACCGACAAGTGTTTCAAGCACTGTTCAAAACTGTAATTGGAATTTTAAATATGACCATAGGTTTCATTTTAAAGGTACTGGAGTCACTCTGTAAATCTATATGTTAAGATATATCCTTGGTTACTGTAACATACCAAAACATGAGTCGGGGAAATCTTAATTATGACAGCACGTGCAATTACAATACATCGACATGTCACACCTACTTTCATATAAGTAAGTGTAGAGTTATTGCCTTTTTAAATATCATAATGCTCAATGTTCCATTTTATCTTAAGACCATTACACTGCAATTAGAGAATATGGCGGAATAAATACTATTATTATATATATAGTTTAAGATAAACCCTGGGTTACTTAGAGATTAATACATGGGTGGTGCGTTATTGTCCGTCATATCGGCCCGAGACTCCAATATCGGCCCGAAGGCTTTACCTTTCATCACTGTGTATAATATTGTGTTTATTTAAATCTCCTACTCTGAACATGCTAAAGGAAATAAAAAAGTATGTAAGTACAGTATGTCAATAATGGTGAGAAGCTGAGCTGTGAACATACCAGAAGGTTATGTAAATGCCACTAATTGCAACATACCAGCAGGTTATGTAAATGCCACTAATTGCATATTCAGCCAGTGCATTACACCTGGGATAATAATATAAACCCCTGATTACACAGATAAATGACCTCTACTGAGCTGACAATTGTACAGGTCCAATGCAAGATCCAATCTCTCCCCAGTGGCCATTACATTGACCTCTGTCAACGTCTAAGAAAGTAGTCTGCGATCACATGATAATGTGTTATATGATGATGACCATAGCTAAAATATAAAAATAGCAACAGAACTTCAACACCGTGACACCACCAACTATTGGCCGTTGATTGACATGTAAACAATCGAAAGAAACACGACTTATTATCTACATTTTGGTATATAGTATACGACTTATCTACATTTTGATATATAGTATAGGTTAGTACTTTAATTTAAGCAGGTTGTTAAGTTCTGTGTGATATTGGAAAGTGCTGGTATAAAGCAAATCGCTGTACTATGGGGACGATTTTGTGGTACCTATTTTAAAGTTTTGACGGCGGAGTGATATGCCAAAGTACAAACCTTTATTCTACCGCTATATAATCCTGAGCATAATTTACTGTATATTTAAAACATTCAAGCCGAACATTGTTTTCTTTGTAATATAAGCATTTCATATAAAGTTAATTCAGACAAATTTTAGTGTCACCAAGAAATTTTGCATTTCCACCGTTTTTCATCGTTTGCCAAGATTCTTGGTATTTGGTGAGACGTTGACAGAGAGTTGTGTATGCAAGGAACGACAACTCTGGGTAGAGATTGTGCAAGATCATCAGCATTAAAACACTTGAGGACTTAATTCCGGAGATCCGGAGGGCTATTTATCTCGATATTTGGCAGGCCTGTATACAATAATGGACAAATATGGATACTGATCTTGAGTTACGAATTCATAATTTTGATAAAGCATCATCAAAAAAACTGACCAATCAGTAACCAGAAATAAGACATACATAATACATTCTGGTAGGTGATAAACTCGGTCTTTATCCTTGATGTTCAACTAAGTGTACTGTTAAAATCAAGGTATCTACAATGTGATTCTTTTAAAACCCTGCCTACTTCATGCACATTCATGCAAATTGATTCAATATATGTATCTTTCAATATCAAAATCTTGAAAATTATCATCCTTTTACTCTGCCAAATATTTTTATTTTACTTTAGAACCTAAGGATAAAACCAGAGTAACACAAATTGTATCACCTACTGAAAATAAGATAAAATCTCAACATCTCTGCAAAGAAAAATTATGAATTAACCAATCTTGTTTTTCTTTACAAATTCTATTTAACTGTATTAATATAATTTCAAACCGACAGTCACAAACATTTTCTGAAAAAATGGAGAAAACTGTAACTTATGTTGCTAATAATATTTAATAAATACATTGTAAAATATATACACAGACCTAAAAACAAATTTAATTTATTAGTATGCCTGTGATATATACAATGTACTATTATTACACTTACAGTTAACTAGATCTATATAACATATATAAGAAGTTCATACCTTGGCGATCAATATTTCAATTCAAATTCTCCAAAAGTACCATCAATTATCTCTGATTGAAGAACATATAACAAACAGTATCGATTACGATCAATTTATAAATGGAGAAATATATACTAAGGGAGGTTACTACATAACTATGGGAGGTAACTGCATTTGTCAAACTAGCGATTTATTTTTTGTTTTTGAACTTTTGTTCGGGTGTGTCAACCATTTTTCAATATTGGATGACTGTTTACGTCTTGTTTCTCTTCTAATGCATTCATTACATCTATTATCAATGGATGAAACTGTGCTAGTGACTTAATACAAGCCCATACATACCATCCATACATCTAATGTAGAAACCCGACTATTGTCCCGTAAAACAACACCCATGCATATACCTAATGTACAAACAAGACCCTGGATATTGCCCTTTCATACAAGCCCATGTATACGACTTATCAATAAACCAATAATAGTGTCGCTTATTCTAATACACCCGCACAATATAGCCTAGTTTAAAATATCTCGTTATATTGAACGTTATATCACTGTAATTTTTGCAACGTTAGGAGAAGAAGCATTGCGCATTGCGCATTGTAACGTATGCAACGTTAGGAAAGTAAGCAATGTCAAAGATTTCAGATGTGTGCGTTATTCTCACATTTTAGGGGTATTAGAATAGAAATAGAACATCGTTTACTGTGAATTATCTATAATATATCACGTTCTGTCGTTCAATTGTAAACAATGATTTCACGATCCCGAAGGTTTGTCATTTCTCGTTCATGAGTATTTTAATAACGTAAAATAAAAGGAAAATGCTGACAACTATATTTCTATAACTGGTAAAATTTAGATATTGAATTACGAGGGAGCTTTAAAAAGTTCTGTCACTAGGCATATATTCTTTGAACTGGATATTACACTGAGTTAAAGTAGTGTATTTATAGTACTACTGGGATCTCTTAAATTCCACAACAACAACAAAAAATCCGGTTATTTATACACCTTAAATATCTCCCCCTACCACAACTTTTGGATACTGGCATCTCTGAAAATGTCCTTGCTACAAAACGTTGTAAAAATTATTTGAATAATTATATGCTTTTAAATTTTCTTGTACGCCATCTGTTGTTATTCGCCCATAATCCACGAAAATGATTGTCAAGAATTCGGAAAGGTCTTGCTGCAAACCAGATATGAGTGAATGCATATCCCTTAATTTTAGCAGAAATAACACTGATTTTTTTCATTTTGTTTACGGAAATTTTATAATATCTTTTAAATGTCGTAATTATTCTCATAGTATTAATCTGTTTTCATATTTATTTTACAAATCCTAGTCCTTCAGTGTTTAAATTTCATATTCAACACATTATTGTAGAATTTTGTACAATGTTTAGTGAAAATATAGATCATCCAAAAACGCTATTTCAGAAGACTTCCCTTCCATTTAATGTCCATTTATCATTAAATTAATTTTACACGTTAGCTTAAAATGTTAATTTCTAAAACAATGCCTCAGTATGTATAAGTGATGTGTATTAATGTTCCATAACTTTCGTCACCCAAAAGATACAGCATTCATTTTACCATCAATGGAATGGTATTGAAACTTTCTTTTATTTGGTACCAAACATCAACACTCACAACGAGCACATAATTATAAAAACGCGTTAGTGACAGAACTTATTGAATGACCCTCGTATATGAGATAAAACCGGGGGTTCATAAGTGGCTAAGTGACTATATCTTGATATACAAGGACATGGCTGATATTTGAACTTCAGTTATCTAAATACGTAGGATACTGTTTCTTTATTAAGTAGTGTCATTCAGTTGACTAATCAAACTGTGACCACTGTATAGTCATCATTATAGTGATACTAAACTTAGATTCGATATCCTGCAGAAACAGGATTCATGTAGGGGTGCTGTTAGTTGTTAGTAAATATTGGCCTCCATAATATGGTGTACGGTCGGGGTCAAAACTATAGATGTAGATGCATCTATAAGAAAGTGTAGGTGCACCTATAAATAGTATAGGCACACCTATATGTAACGGGATTCCCCTCCCCCACTCACCACCCACCCATAGCACCTCCACCCTCACTCACAGAGAAACGTTTAATGTACTCAGGGACTGTACATTAAGAGACACGCACACACGCACGCACGCACGCATACATGCTATGCTTGTTTACGTTTGCATTTAATTGTTAACCATATCCGTGTACGAAATCATTCGTTGACTCCCTTCACGGTCTGATAATCGTACTCCCCTCAAAATCAGGGGCGGTACCAAAATTATGGGAGGAGCTTATGCTACATAATTTACCCGAACGGTTGATTTACCGAAACGGAGAGAAACAGAGATACGAATTACCAAAACACATTGTTTGATGATTTAACGAATAATGCGCGCATATATATTTTATTTGTTAGTCTTAATAGTATACTCCTTGTTTGAGTAAGCGTACGACGTTGCGTTGTAACCTTCGCCTCTCACCGCTGCGGGCTCGAATCCCACTCGGAGCTCGACTTGTAAGTGAGGAGATGTCCATTCTTACGGATAGCGGGAAGTGTACAGGCAGTACTGGTTCTACCCAGGAAAAGTAGGTGGTCTGCCTTCCACAAACAATCGACCGCCATACTAGTATATAAAATTGCATGCGTTGACAATGACGTAAAACACCACACAGACAAACGAGCTTTTTGAGTAGTTATTTCTTTAAAAACGTATGTTATAACGTGTTTAAATAATAATTATACCGCATACAGTAGAGTGGGTCAAGACGATTTACAGAAACTGAGTTGGTTTTATTAATGATAGTGCACTTATTAGTGCACATGTTTTATTTTTGATATATAATTAATATTATAATCATTTTTTAGTAGATCTTATTTTAAAAAATACCGGGAAAATTAGCACTTTAAAACACACGCACGCGCTTTGGCGTATGAATAGATATACAGAGTGCGTTGTCCAATGGTAGAGCGTCGGACAGATCTAGAGGTCGTGGGTTCGATCCTCGCCGTAGCCATTATATTTATCATTCAGCAGATAATTAATCCACATTGCTTAGTACTGATTCTACCCAGCCATCGAAAGTGATTAATATAAGTTGTAAGAACTTGGTTCACAATCGATGTAAAAAGAAATATGTTTAAATAAATATGTTTTAAAAAAATGAATATACATCTCTAAGTCAACGGGTATACATACATTGCATTTATATGCCAGTTGACTTACAATCAAAGCTAGGACTTTAGTTATACATACATTTGAAATTTAATAATCGTTTTCATTATTCATTCATTGAAAATTATTATGAAAGAATGGTAATACTTACACATATGACTGTAACATATACAATACTACCATTAAGACGAATGTAATATAAATAATACTATAATATTTTATTCTATTACCTATTCACCGATATGTCAATGTGGAAGCATCGAAAATACACACCACTTCTTTTTTAACAGCCCTCTTTATGACAACATTCGTACGGAAATGTTGGATACATTAACACGTCTTTGTAACGTCTCATTAAATAGACTATTATATGGAGATCCGTCGCTCGCAATCCAAACAAATAATGCTATATTCGAAGTTGTGCACATGTACATTACGTTGAGCAAACGGTTTTAATTGTATTTTTCTAACATAAAACGAACTAGGAAGCTTCTAATCCTTTAATATGATTATACAACGTATATATATGAAATGTTGTACACCATTGGACAAATAAAATAAGTTTAAACCAAATATTATTTTGTCAGTTGACAATGAGGATTATATACAGAAAGATATTTAAAAAAAAATTAAAAACAACTCTGAAAATAAACAAAGGTCATACCGTTATTTCAGTATATATCATTTAATTTTCACTTTGAATAGGGATTGTTGACAACTAATTAGTGTGAAAAGCTGATTTTGAATAGGCGATATACAAGGGCTACAAGGGATATTTCGACATTAGTATAACAGTTAGATGTAAGAATGAATATTGTATACATGAAGCATTACCTGAAGACAATAGTTATTAAATGTGTGAAATATCCCACCTAAATCCTTTTACTTTGAATCTATTCCAGAAGACAATTAAAACTGCAAGTGTTTCTCCGTTCACAAACTACTTTGTGAATGGGTTTAATACCATTCGAATTAGGAACAATTATAATTATTTAATAGTGTTTTTTTTTCAGGTACAGTCTAAATCGAGACATATTCATACTCAAACTCCTATTAAAACCCCATAGGAAAACACGTAGTAACGAATAACCGGTTGGTTTAATGAATAGTGTTTTACATCGTTTTCAGCACATGTTACGTTATATTTGATAGCCGATTGTACATGTTGTATGATAGAAACAGAGCACATATTTTTTTCCTGGGAGAGTACTGTACAGGAACTGTAAACCTCATGCCATCCGTAAGAATCGACACTTTCTTACTTACAAAAAAGAGTATGATAATGAACCTTTGGAAACGGCCGAGCACGACACATACGAAATATTGCAGTCTCGGTTTGATTGAGACTGTTCATGAGCGGTAGTGAAATATGCTAGCTACCGCTCACGCCCTCTAGCCCCGGGTTGAGTAGAACTCAATGTTCATAAAATCAATAGTACACAATTTTAACCATCCCGAAGTCGAGCCCCAACGGGATTCGAACCTGCAACAATGAGGGTCGAGAAATGTTCAAATGCAGCGTATTTACCATTCTGGCCCACCTCGCCCCAGTGTTTGCGGTAAAACTTACACAGATGTGTGGAAAATAGACACAACATTCTTACAACACTGAAGAAAGTATCTGCATTTCTCAGTAAAATTCTACGTCAAATTACTAATTGTGTGTAACATTTTATAAACACCACCCACCCATCCACAGTGTCTATAATCTATACAGGTATGCATTTATTCTCCTGATACATGGGTTATATAAAACCACCAATCTCCAAAAATGAATGAATGAATGAGTGAGTGAATGGGTGTCTTTATTCATAGATTCTGACCCAATTAGCCAACACTAATCTCATTTGGGGCCCTCTGTAAAGGCATACATATACAATGAAAAACATATATAACAAAACAAAAACAGTTCCTTTAAACTATTGTGCACACATACATATATACACGCACGCACACACATATTCATATCCATATACACATTCATTCATATTATAAAACGGAAAAAGAAGCACTTTGTTTCCAAACCAGTTAGCCATAGGCCCACGTATACAGATATTTTTTTAACAGACGTAGCAAGATACATGTGTTAACAAATGTCAGACACAAAATTAACACAGTTATACTGTTTACTTCTTTTTTAGAGAACGAAAAAAAAAAGAAAACAAATAGAAACAAAACACATGAACACATGAACACGTCAGAATT
This sequence comes from Cyrtodaria siliqua, assembly GCA_037043455.1. Classification (NCBI taxonomy): domain Eukaryota; kingdom Metazoa; phylum Mollusca; class Bivalvia; order Adapedonta; family Hiatellidae; genus Cyrtodaria; species Cyrtodaria siliqua. The sequence continues at coordinate 67,810 of JAWPHD010010172.1, read as the reverse complement.
TCAATTACAATTTCACTGTGAAGGTGACTTAACATATATAATTATATCAGTCTTATGGTTGATGTATTATACTTAATCATATCCATGTCATGGACATATAAGCACATAAACATACATTTCAAACACAATCAAAAATGCTCTATCTGCATTTTCAAACGTGACATACCATCTCCACCTATCTCGCCACATCCTAAATATACATATCAATGACGACAAATCTTCAAATGGAATTTAACCATGTATACATCAGCAAAGACATCAAGAACATATCTAACAATACATGCGCACTAAATAAGTGGTATATATGTTACAGAATTAATAGCTATAAAAATAATAATAATAATAATAATAACATAAATTCGGCACAATATATTAGTGTTACTAATCAACATTTATTGGATAATTCATACTTTATGTTATTGTTAACTATATGTCTACTAAATCTACATTAGTTGATTTTTGCCGCATACGGGAGGTTATGTTTTCAATACCCGACCGAGTCATACGCTTTTTATATGGACAGATGCAATGCGATTTTATAAAGAAAATATGTTTGCATCCGCTGGCAGCCATGTTTAATGTCGAATCAAAAAAAAAATCGACAAGGACCAACATTATGTCATGCTGATCATTTTAGAAAGTCTCATATCAATATCACATATACTTTTCAAGAAGTAGTTGCTACAAACTTGCTTTTAAACATTCTATTTTTCTAGCTTTGGTGGCCATCTTAGATTTGTCGTCAACGTGATTTTTTGCTAGGATCAACTAGACAACTAGACAACTTATGGGCAGCATTTCTGTAATGTTTCAAAACATCAACCCAATACAGTTTCAGAGGATAAGCCACTTTGTACACTTCGAACTGGTGTTGAATGTTAAACCTCGAACTGACTTTGCATGTTGAACCCAGAACTGGATTCAAATGTTGAACCCCGAACTGGCTTTAAATGTTGAACCCCGAACTGGGTTTGAATGTTGAACCACAAACTGGTTTTGAATGTTGAACCCCAAACTAGGTTCGAATGTCGAACCACGAACTGTTTTTGAATTTTGAACCCCGCACTGGCTTTGAATGTTGAACTTCAAACTGGCTTCGAACTGGGTTTGAATGTCGAACCCCGAACCCCGAGTGCCGAGCCATCTTCACACACATGAATAATTGTATTATACACATAAGTAATCAAGAACTAACATTCCGCTGTCTCTGGGGCTGCTCAAAATAACCTGTAATGTGTTGATGAGCCGTTTTACAGTATTCAGTCCGATTTAATTTCCTTATTTAGTCAGTATTTCACCACTCAATAAGTTATAATACAACACTTCTCTGTCTCTGGGGCGGCTCTAGAGAAGCTTCATGTGTTAACGACCCGCTAAGCAAGATTCAATTCAAATCCCTTATTTAGTCATTATTTCACCACTCAGTAAATTGAAATACCGCATTCCCCCTTTCCTCTGGGATAGCTCTAAATAACCTATAATGTGTGGATGAGCCGGCAACAATATTCAATTCAGTTTACTTGTTTAGTCAGTATTTCTGATTATTTCACCACTCAATAAGCTTCCACGTTCTCCGGAGCGGCTATAAATAACCTATAATGCGTTGATGAGCCATTCAACAATATTCAATTTAATTTTCCTCATCTCTATAAGTTAAAATGCCACCTTCAACTTTCTCTGGGGCGGCTCTAAAGAACCTATAATGTGTTGATGAACCGTTAAACAAGAGTTGGTTCAATTTAATTTCCTTATTTAGTCATTATTTTACAACTCACTACGCTTTAATACAACCTTCTTCTCTCTCCGGAGCGGCTCTAAATAACCTATAATGTATTAATGAACCCTTAAACAAGTTTCAATTCAATTCAATTTACTCATTCAGCCATATATTATGGAGGCCAATATTTACTAACAGCACCCTACACGAATCCTGTTTCTGCAGGATATAGAATCTTAGATTATTATCAATAATATGATGAGTATACATCGGTCAAAGTTTGATGATACTACTTAATGAGGAAACAACAGCTTCACACGTCTTTAGATATATCAGTCATTTCCTGGTATATCAGGAAAGAGTCACTTAGCCACTTATGAACCCCCGGTTTCATCTTATGACCATATCATATATGTATAATTCAATATCTAAATTTTACCAGTGATAGAAATATAGTTGTCAGCATTTTCCTTTTATGTTACGTTAGTTGAAGACCCATAAACGAGAAATGATAATGTATAAGTTAAGTCCCCCAAGCATGACTCTGTTACAAATATCCAGGGTCATGTTGCTACATTAGATGCATGTATGGGGGTTGTATTAAGGGACATTACTCTGGATCACGTGTCCACAATACATGTATTTTTGGGTTTGTAGTACGGGTCAGTTGGCCACAATACATGTATGTTTAGGCTTATATTACGGGACATTAGTCAGGGTAAGGCTTGTATATAAGGTATATGTATGGGACTGTATTAAGGGACACTAGTCAGGGTAAGATATGTGCATAATGTATATGTTTGGGCTTGTATTAAGGAACAATATTAAGGGCCAGGTTTGTATATGTACAAATATATATATGGGCCTGCATTAAAGGACAATATCCAGAGTCAGGTTTGTACATAAGGTATATGTATGGTACTGTATTAAAGGACAATATCCAGGGTCTGGTTTGTACATAAGGTATATGTATGGGCCTGTATTAAAGGACACTATCCAGGGACAGGTTTGTATAATTATAAGGTATACGTATGGGCTTTATTAAGGGACAATATCCAGGGTCAGGTTTGTACATAAGGTTTATGTATGGGTCTGTATTAAAGGACAATATCCAGGGTCTGGTTTGTACACCAGGTATATGTATGGGCCTGTATTAAAGGACAATATAAAGGGTCAGCTTCGTACATAAGGTATACGTATGGGATTGTATTGAGGGACAATATCCAGGGTCAGGTATATATATTAGGTGTTTGTATGGGCTTGTATTACGGGACAATAGTCATGGTTAGGTTTCTACATTAGATATATTTATGGGGTTATTTTACAATATCCAGGGTCAGGTTTGTAGATAAGTATTATTGATGGGCTTGTATTATGGGACAATATCCAGGTTCAGGTTTGTACATAACGTATATATATGGGCCTGTATTAAAGGACAATATTGAGAGTCAGCTTTGTACAGTAGGCATATGTATGGGGTTGTATTACGGGACAATATCCAGGGTCAGGTTTGTTCATAAGTAATATGTATAGGCTTGTATTATGGGACAATATCCAGGGTCAGATGTGTATATAACGTATATATATGGGCCTCTATTAAAGGACAATATTCAGAGTCATCTTTGTACATAAGGTATATCATATGTATGGGCTTTTATTAAGAGACAATATCCAGTATAAGGTTAATAACAATATCCAGGGTGAGGTATGTACATTAGGTATTTAAATGGGCTTGTGTTGCGGGACAATAGTCAAGGTCAGGTTTGTACATTATATATATGAGCCGAAACACGCAAAAACGACCCTTCAGGCAAAATGTTTACATTTTATGTTTTGTGATGTTTATGAAACACGGTGATTTTCTCTTTAAAAAGCTCTTTATTTTAGGATGATATCTTAATGAAAAATAATTTTATCTCAATTTTAAAATTAAAAGATTGTACTCACCATTTATTTTGACGTTGACGTCGGCGTCTTGGATGACGTCGTTTATTAATTAACAAAAAAAATATAAACAATTAATATTTTCTATAGCATCAACTATTTAAATTAAGAAAAGTTATTCCCTATGATATAATAATTAGAAAAAAACACGGAAGTGATGAGAAATTTGACTAGTAATTGATTACCGGCCGACGTCATAAATTGTTACTTTATGACGTTGTCGTCTAAACGTCCGAAGGGACGTTTTCGTGTGTTGCGGCTCATATGTATAGCGTTGTATTACGGGACAAATATTCAGTCCCGTAATTGTACATTATACAACTTTAGGTACATAAAGTATATATATGGGCCTTTGTTAAAGGACGATATTCAGGGTCAGCTTAGTACATTAGGTACATGTATGGCCTTTTATTAAGAGACAATATCAAGGGTCTGGTTTATACATATGTCGTATAAAAAATAACACGATTACAATAATAATTAGGATCAATTTATAGCGGTCGCAAACAATTTGAAAGAATACAATAACTAGAAGGGTGTTCAACAGAACACTTGTGTCGCCTGGCATGTGCTTATTACAACAAATACAATATGATTACAACAAATACAATATGACTGTATAGTCGGAAGACAGTAGGTATTATGGAGCAGATCTTCTGGTTTAAACTGCTAAGGTTTTATGAAAAAAGGGCATGACGAAATGTATTTTAACAAAACATCATAATGATATCCGTATGCCAATAGTTTGCCAAATGATAAGTTATGCTAGTTTGCAAGTAACGTTTTAATAAATGGGCATTACTCTCTTGACTAGCAACGCCACTGTGCTATAAAAAAAAGAGTATGCTAATAGACTTTGGAAATGGTCGAAAACGACACATACGAAATATTGCAGTCTCGGTTTGATTGAGACTGTTCATGAGCGGTAGTGAAATATGCTAGCTACCGCTCACGCCTTCTAGCCCCGGGTTAGCGCCCTCTAGTCCCATAAGTTATGCTTGTTGGCAGGTAACGTTTTAATAAAGGGGCAATACTCTCTCGAAATGGAATTCAAAGTTACTGGACATGTCAATGTCATTTGAATATTTGATAAAGAAGAACTGTATACATTGGCATGACCATAGCTCAATACGTTACCAGGTAATGAGCTAGGTTTGGTTGCTGTTAAACGTTTTGTGATGAAGGGCATACATTTGCAGAATTGAAAGTCAGAGTTGTTGTAATGACACACCTTGGAGTATAAGATGAAGATGTGTGTTTATTTTCATGAACTTAGGTCAAATATTGTTCAAGTAATGGCCAGGTGTAAGCTCGATTAGGATGCACATACTTTTTTGAAAAGGGAAACACCTTCGCCAACATGAACGTCCGAGTCACTGGACATGTGTAACGACATGTCTTGGGTCACATGAAGATGTGTGTGAAGTTCCATGAACTTAGGTCAAATACTTTTCAATTACAAGCTCGGTTAGGTTTCAGGTTTGATGAAAAGGGGCATAACTCTGCCGAAATGAAAGTCTGCATTATTGGACAGGTACATGTGTAACAACATTCCCGAGGGCAGGATGAAAATGTGTGTGAAGTTTTATGAACATGGGTCAGCTATTTTTAAAATTATGGCTGTTTAGATTGCAGGTTAAAGTGTCACACTTTAACCTGCAACTTAACGTTAGCCTGAGCCATAACTTGAAAAAATAGTCACGGATGGACGACGACAGACGGCAGATAAAGTGATCCCTAAGCTAAGACGACAGGTAGACGTTATTGAATTTTATTTTGCGAAGCAGTGGGAACGCCAGGAACTAATTATTCAGCTTTTTTGATCATTTTGATTCTCCGCGACAGGGATTATTTTTTTAGTGTTTGCCGGACTATTTCATTAAAAAAAACACAAAACGCCGCCATTTTCTTTTTGTAAAAACGTCGATTCAGACCGCAGTTATCAATTTTACGCGTACCCAATTTACAGGAGTGAACGCCTTTTGTAAAATGTCAGTTTTGGATTACGTCATCAATACGTAGAATGTGTTTACACGTTGGTAAACGTTGAAGCCACTGAGTTTTGATAGTTTATCTGATGCAGAGTGTTCACACTGGGATAAACAATTGGAAATATACACACGTTAACGTAATGAAGGAAACAGTTGACTGTCTTAGAACTCTGCAGGCAAATAACACGTAAGTTCAAATGTGTACATGTACAACTCTTTTTTTGGTTTGTTTATGCAGTGTTTTCTTGAAATTTGCCAAGCACATCGATGGTGTTAATGTTGACAAACTGTGTAAATAGTAAACATAACTGGATCAGCCGTGACAGTTGTTGATTTCATTGAATTATTCATATGATTCCTCTCTCAGAAACACTCTTGTTTGTATAACATGACCTGTAGGCATGAGGCCCTTCCAGGGGTGGTCCATGTTCCCTTGTTCCCTGACAATACGACCCGGTGATCCCCAAAAGTTTTGCTTTGTTCCCCAAAAATATGTTCCCTTGTTCCCCAAAACCGCTGGGAGACCCCCAGCCCTGAACCCTGTGAAGGGACCTTATAGTATGCCTGTAATGGCCAGTGTCAAACCCCACATATGCTGCATGGCCATGGGACACAGCAATTCCTAAACCACATCCCTGCCACCCCCTTCTCTACATTTACCCACAGGCAGCTGACGCATACCCTCCCCATGGACTTTTTACCCTTCTTTGAAGCGGCCTGTAAAAGGCCCATTCTCCGCGCTCATTTTTTTTAAAAGTATGCAAACTTCCCCACTTTTTAAACTTACCTTGGGAATTTCATTCCCCATTTATGTATTCCATCCCCAATTAAGAGCAAAAGGCCCCTTCCCCAAAACTGGTAAAAAGGCCCTGCTGCCTCCACCACTTTCCCCAACCCCCTTCCCCTCTCTTCTACGTCCCTCCTGCATATTTTCTCTACAAACCCTACTTAAAATGTGTTCAATGAAATGCTAAATACTGCAACACTTGGTTTTCAATTAAAAATAAAATATACACTACATCCCAGTTAAAGTGATCTGTGTACCATGAACAGGTTTTTTTACCTTGTGTAACAGAGACACCTCTAAAAGGCCTCTTTCCCAATTGAGAACTTGACTGTTTGTTCCCCAATTGTGGCAGAAATATTTGCCAATCAGAAAGCAGCATTGTCTCAGAATTTGAGAAAAAGCATCAATTCTGCACCATGTTTTTGTCTGTGGAATCAGTTCTGACTGAGAAACAAGTTCTGACTGAGAAACAGTAATTATAATAACTGTTGGCTGAAAATATAAATAAAGCATAGTATTGTCAAATTTACTTAATTGGTAAAATCTTACATCTTTCCCAAAATGAGAAATAAGCTCATCTTTTTTCCCCAACATGGACAGGCCTGGGCCTCTTCCCAATTTTGTGGAAAAAAGCCCTGATGAACACATTTCCTAAGTAACAGTACATAGAAATAAGAATTGAATGCATAGATCTATCTAATTATTATTTAATTTCAGCGAAATTGTTCAGATCCAAATGAAATTTGGCAATTGCGTTTTTATACACTGTGTCATTATTTTTTTCATAGGGAGACATCAATCTCACAGACATGATGCCTGCATCTTACATATTCTGATCTGAAATGCGACTCTTGGTTAGATGAGGTGAGGTTGGAGGAGCTCACAAAAACAAGATGGATTTCATAGAGGTTTGTAAGCAGAACTTATTTGTATGGTGTGGAAGCATTTCACATCAATGCCAAAAAATAAATAAAATAACAATAATTAGATAAATCTAGTTAAAACACCTGGAAACCTAACATTGAAAGGTGGAACTGAGAGACAGTATTAAAGCATGAAAAGGATCTAAAACAATACATACGTTCTCAGTATTAAAAAACAACAACATTTGGTAATCTTTTTCAGTAAATTTTATATTGACTAAGACCGAATTAAATATACAGGTCTGTGTTTACTGTATTGAACCAGACCAACTCCCTTAATACAATGCTGACTCCTATTTTTATTGGGAATGAAATAATAATCAGTTATTGTGAGGTAAAAAAATAATATAATCTGTTTTAATATGTTTTAGCCTGCAGCCAGTCAGATTTTTCTTTATTTAATGTTCTTGTGGTCTAAATATAATTCATGGAGTAAAAAAATGATAACAAGTAAATATTTGATACCAAATAAATATACTGGCCCACTTTTATTGACAATGATATGTAAACACAGGTTTAATTTTTATTTTATTTGGCCTGTATAGGTTCTATATAAAATACATATTTTGTATATTATTAAAAGTGATCAAGTTTTAGTATTTCAAGTACAGCAGATATTTAAGTTGTAATACTCAGTGTTTGCATTTTCTTTATTTTTCAGACAAGATGCTGCCATTTATACAACACAAGGTTACGGTATACTCCAAGTATTAAACAATAAATTGAATGGATTATCTTGAACTACATCTACAGTTCTTGTTCTCAACACTAATAGACACTCAAGTTTTTCACACAATGATCTGTGTATGCTGGTTTCCTCCCACATGCATTTAGCCTGTCATCCATGCCAATGAGAGTGATGTGAAAAGTAGTTTTGCTTATTTAATACTCAATAAAAAAACACTCATCATTCCATTTGAGACGTTGAAGTATACAGTTTTATTGAACTGACTGTTACGTGTACATATAACGGAGAATACATGTTGATGCTGAACTATGTTCAAAACCTGTGACACAACTTTAAAACAAGAGGTCAATGACCTTGAAGCTCTACTGATCGATTTTGATTTCAGGAAGTAGTCGCTACAAACTGTTTTTTTGAAAATCTATTTTTAGCTGTGGTGGCCATCTTGAATTTCCGGCCGACCTGAAATTTTGCTAGGATCAATTAGACATCAAGAGCAACATTCCTGTGAAGTTTCATGAAAATCCGTCAAGTAGTTTCAGAGGAGTAGTCGCTAAAAGTTTTCATTATATAACTCTATGTAAACAAAGATGGCCACTGACAGCCATGTTTAACATTGAATCAAAATAATGTTCGACTCGGATAACCATCATGTCATGCTGATCATTTTAGAAAAAGTCCCATATCAATATCTCTTATAGTTTTCAAGAAGTAGTCGCTACAAACTTATTTTTTAAAAATCTATTTTTAACTGCGGCGGCCATCTTGAATTTCCGGCCGACTTGAAATTTTTCTAGGATCAACTAGACATCAAGAGCAACATTCCTGTGAAGTTTCATGAACATCCGTCAAGTAGTTTCAGAGGAGTAGTCGCTACAAGTTTTTACTATATAACTCTATGTAACCAAAGATGGCCACTGGCAGCCATGTTTAACGTCGAATCAAAATAATTTTCCACAAGGATCTACATCATGTCATGCTGATCATTTTAGAAAAAGTCCCATTGTCACAGGATGACCTTAGTGGTTGGGCTAACTCAGGAAAGAATCAATGACGGTGAATGCATTTACATAAGTTTAATGCAACTTTTAAAATATGTTTAATATATATACAATGATCTAAAAAAACAAGCGAATACACAAATGAACTATGAAAAGAATGTTCTCCTGAACGTTTAAGACGTTCTTAGTATTGCTATAAATACTGAATGTCTAAGACACTAAAGTGTTGTTAAAGCTATAACAATGTTGATCTAGCGCGATAACTGTGATGCGCGAGAGCTCATGAAGATGATGATGCGCGAATTCAATGGATGATTGTCATCAAATGCCTTCTGTAAGGGTTGATGACGCGATGCAATGATAGTTAATCTCCACTGAGATTGTGAATGATATTCCTCCAGTGAGGACTGGTAACGGGCCCACCTTGTGTCCCGGGGGTTGTCGTTAGTAAAACCTGGCTGCGCAGGTACGGGGACCGTCTCCACCGCTTGTAAACGTTATTCGTGGAAGCTTAGCTCCACTCCTGGATATCCAAACCTAGATGGCTTACTCCAACCCTGGATGGCTTATATCCTGGATGGCTTAGGCTGTAATTATACATACGTTTTAGATGTCGGTTGACAAACATAACAATCTTGCATAAATATCATTACCCAAACAAATCATTATTCAATCAATATATGTAAGCTGTACTAATGATGAGTAGCAATGTATACATATTCTACAACGCCATGTATACGCTATGTACGTCGCTGTTAATCAATGCCCCTAATACATGTAATATAAACATGATCAAATTACTCATATATTACACTCACTGAGTTATGCATGCACGCATTTATTCTTGTCACTCATCTCATTGTTAACTAATGTTAACAATCATGTATTACAATCACCGAGTTATACGCCAACGTTAACTAATGCACCTATTATCCACTGTTATCAAATTAATATTGTTTTACAATTAATGATCAATTACAATAATTACATCTAATAAAGTAACTTCAAAATCATATGCTAGTCTAAAGTTATGTTTGAGAAACATCAATGCTAACCGGATGTCGTAACCGCCAAACAAGATGGCGCCGCCCACTGAATACAAATATACGATAAAAGTTTAATAAAATTACTAACCACATGTTGCCTGTGAAATTTGCCGTCCAATCTCTGTTCCAACAAAGTACTATCGATGATCCCGGCGAAAGCTAGAAGACAATGGGTTTTATAGCAAACATTACGCCCAAATCATTATTTCCCCCGTTCAGTCCGTGACAAACGTGGCTAAATCTACAGTATTGAATCTACACGAGAGGCCCTTATACAATTTTGCCGTTTAAGGAAAATATACCTATACGTTTACATGCATTAGCACAAAACTAAACTTATGACACGGCCTCTCTGGCGGCCACTTAAAATGTGCACGCTTTTACGTGTTACATGAATAGATCATGAATATTGTGAAATTGTTTCAACTCGAACAATAGATTTTGGGTGTAACCGATACAAGAGCTATATACGACCAGTACGCTCTACCCGTGACATTTTGTGACAACATCTCCCCACTTAAAGAAAGTGCTACACTTTTAAAATTCAACAAAATGATAATTAATATTTACACGTTAAGAAACTATTAATTCTTCTGAGCAAACGAGCGACAAAACGTACAAGCTGATCGCTCAATCGCTTGAGTATGTTAACTATTACCACTGCAGTTATAACCTAACTATAATATGTAATTACAATTTCAACACTATTCTACAACTGTACACTACCCTGTCGTAACATATACTACTATTGTACAATACACTGCAATACACTATTGTATTAAACCGGTCATTATGTGCGGCGGCTTAAATATTCTGCCCCAATATTGTCCTTTCCACGGTCTATTACACCGACTCTACTGTTGCTAATAACACTACTTCCTGCCACTACCAGAACTCCAACTTTACACATTGCATCCATCGCATTACCAGTATACTGTTTGCGAAATGGAGTAGGGTCTCTCGTTTCCCTAATCGGCTTTGCTAACGTGTGCCTAAAGCTACACTGCACTATATCTGTTGGTCTCGACTTATCGGACCGAACAGTACTACACTCAGAGTCTAAACGACTTACCTCTCGTTTGTCTGCTACCCTAAGCATGCCCGATATGTCTACATCGGCTGCTGTCTCCTTATCTACACTAGTGGGAAAATACATGGGACTAGTGTCCTCACTACTGTCTTCCTCACTATCCTCAATAACTGCAACATTAACTACGGTTAACACCCCTTGTTGCCTATTATCGGTTCTACTGATATACTCCTTTAGCATATTCGCATGAAAGGTCTTTAACTTTCCGTTTATCTCGATACGGTAATCCATAGTGTTCACTATCCCTCTAACGTAAAACGGACCTTTCCATTGTAATAACAACTTGTTATTGTCGGTCGGGAGTAACAGTAACACCTGGTCATCTATCTTAAACTTCCTAGCTCTAGCTTTCTGGTCATAGTACCGTTTATACTTGGTACTTGCCTTAACTAACTGACTTTGAGCTATCTTTCAAGTCTCCTCTAGTTTCTCCTTCAGATCTAAAACATACTGATATGTAGTCTTAACCTCATCACTATCTACTTCACCTGCCCACATCTCTCTAAGAATCCTCATGGGACCTCTAACTGACCTACCGTACAATAACTCAAACGGAAAAAAATCCTAAACTCTCTTGTGGAACCTCTCTAAATGCAAACAATAAAGCATTGAGATACTTGTCCCAATCTTTGGGTCTCTCGGTACACATACGCCGTAACATTTGCTTTAACGTCCCGTTAAATCGTTCGACTAACCCGTTACACATAGGGTGATATGGTGTTGTCATGATTTGACGCAAAGACAATAACCTGCTTACTTCAGCCATAAGTTCTGACGTAAACTGTGACCCACAATCAGTCAGCATTTCCTCTGGTACACCTAGCCTACTGAACATATCAACTAATGCCTCAGCTACTCTCTCAGTTTCAATTGAGGGCAATGCTACTGCCTCCGGATACCTAGTTGCATAGTCTACCATGGTTAAAATGTACCTATTTTTCCTATCTGACACTGGAAAAATTGGTCCAACTATGTCTACGGCTACCCGCTTAAATGGTGTATCTATTAGTGGCATCTGACCTAAATGTACTTTGGTCACTCGACCTTTTGGTACTGTCCTTTGGCATACATCGCAGGACCTACAATACCTAGTTACATCTCCACTAACGCCTGGCCAATAAAATTCTGCCAATACTCTATCTGACGTTTTCTTTACGCCTAAATGACCTCCCATAATCGACTCATGAGCTACCTTAAGCACTGTCGTTCTATACTGGGTAGGTACCACTAATTGGTGAAACTGTCTACTACCACTATCTTCAAATTCTCTGTACAATAACCTATTCTTATGTACAAACTTACAACTACCGGACCCTTTACACTTCTTCACTACACCATCCTTGGCCTTCACCTTACAAGGACCTAATGACTCGTCTTGAGTTTGTGCTTCTATAAACTCCGCTTTAGATATGTCACCTACGGCTGCAGGAACCTTTAATTTTCTATAAGCCTGAGCTTGCTTCTGAACCTGCGCTCTAGTCTCTACGGCATTACTTATGCTACTTCTAAAATCGGACATTACCGGAAGTGCTGAACCATCTATGTTCCCTAACGTTAAATCATACATCGGGTCGTCCATACATAGTGCCTCTGTAGTCCCTTTAAAGAAAGGTGTTTCTACATCTATTCTCACTATTGGCACGTGCTCTACCGACTTATTTAACAACATACACGGTGCCTGTTTACCTACCAACTGGTCATCCGTAACTAAACTACGCCTAACTACCACACCTGTACAACCTGTATCCCTCATTACAATTACGTCCGTGCCATTCACTCTACCATCTGCCGTTGGAAGATTTGCATACGGAAAGAGACATGTTCCGATCTTCGCCATTACACCATCCGCTTTAACACAACAGCTACTACTCTCGGTTTTAATAACCGGACTATTACTACCTCTGCCTCTACCTCTACCTCTACCTCGGTTTTGACCACCTCTACCTCTACCGAAATTCCATGGGTTGTTAAAACCTTGGTTCTGATTCCCTACATTGTTGTCCACTCTACTATTTTCACTAAAATTGTCTACGACAGCGGACACTTTCACCGCTTTCCTACACTCATGTGAAACATAATTCCCATTACAGTGACGACAACGAATAAAAGGTCTACCTATGTTACCACAATTGCTACCTCCTCTAGAACCCATCGAACTACCTCCACCTCTATAGTTTCCACTCTGGCCTTTCTGTTTATGATCGTCCCCTTGCCTATCTCTAAAAGTTCTGTCTTTCGACACTACATTATGAGCTCCGCCTCTAGCCTCGGCAAACTGATCTGCTTGAGTTGCCATTTCTCCTACACTAGCTAATTTTCTTTCTTTCAGAAATAAGAACAGATCTCTACTACAAACATTGAATAGCTGGTCCCGCAACAAGAAATCTATGAGGCCCTGATAAGTCTGCGCTACCTTCCCTAACTCTAACCACCTATCTAAGTAATTTCTAGACCTACTAATAAACTGAATAAATGACTCGCCTTTCTCAGGCAGACAAGCTCTAAACCGCTTTCTAAAACCTTCTTCAGTTAGCTCAAATCTCTTTAAAAGAGCATCCTTTAACTTGTCATAGTCAAGAGCATCTAAACTAGGTAATCTAGAAAATACATCTAAGGCCTTGCCTCTCAATAACGCACTTAAATGAACTGCCCACTTATCTTTGGTCCATTCCTGTAACTCAGCATAACGTTCGAACCGTAACAAGTAACTGTCCATGTTATCTTTGTCAGCATCAAAGTATGGTAACTTCGAACCTTTTAACTTCCCAGAATAAGTATCTTTCCCTACAGTTCCACTGTCCTTACTATGTGTCTTAGCTGCTTCCAACTCTAAAGCTAACTTATGATCAAACTCTTTTTGCTCCCTTTCCATTATCATCTTAGCCTTAGCTAGTCTACCATCTGTTTCGAACCTCTCATGTTCTAACTCTTGCTTCTCCCTTACTATTCTACTTTCTAATTCTACCTTCTCTTTATCATCATCTCGCTTCTCTTTAGCTAATCTACTTTCGAATTCTAGCTTCTCTTTAGCTAACCTACCTTCTAATTCTAACCTCTCTGTAGCTAATCTACCTTCTAATTCTAACTTCTCTTTATCAGCATCTAGCTTCTCTTTATCAGCATCTAACTTCTCTTTAGCTAACCTACGTTCGAATTCTAGCCTATCTTTCTCTAATTCTCTTTCCTTAAGTCTAAATTCCCTTTCCCTAGCCTGTTCGTCTTTAACAAAGGTTCTAAGCTCCTCACCAGCATACCGTAACTCCTTACCCATTTCCCTAAGATCCTTTATGGACGTCATGTCTATGGACATTGTGAACTACACACTACAATAATTACAATACACACGTCACTAATAATTCTACTCCCCTAACTACTAATGGTAAGTCACTGTGTCCTCAGTAAATACCTGGGCATCATCATAGGACAAGTTACATACACATTTGTACTAGCGCTAACTACTAACGGTTATGTGTAGATAGTATCTAGCTTCCACAAAACATATACACTACATAAAATATCTTAATTTGATATTGGACATAAACCTTAAACAATCATCGAAATGTGTATAACATGTACATGTATATTTACTTCTCCCATTAATATAAGTATACTCGAGTGTCACAACATGAGTAGAACGTCTTGTTCGCCAACCTAATTGGATACTATGTGTATATCAAGGGAGGTAAAACAAACACCGAAATTATTGAGCAAAAGTGCCTCAGACCCACTCGTGTAGACCACTGCGACCTCGCGCCAAGGAAAGAACGGACAAAACAACAGTTTGGACTCACCCTACCCTTGTCGTGTCTTGACTTCCAAGCTGTAGCCGTGATCGTCGACAGTCGCCTTGATGGATCAGAGGGTGGTACACAATTCTAAAATAATAAGTAGAGATTTAGTATATCATCATAAAGATCACTTATTGATTCTTTCCCTCCGTAGTCGCCCAAAATCCCACTACTCTGAAACCAGTTGTCACAGGATGACCTTAGTGGTTGGGCTAACTCAGGAAAGAATCAATGACGGTGAATGCATTTACATAAGTTTAATGCAACTTTTAAAATATGTTTAATATATATACAATGATCTAAAAAAACAAGCGAATACACAAATGAACTATGAAAAGAATGTTCTCCTGAACGTTTAAGACGTTCTTAGTATTGCTATAAATACCGAATGTCTAAGACACTAAAGTGTTGTTAAAGCTATAACAATGTTGATCTAGCGCGATAACTGTGATGCGCGAGAGCTCATGAAGATGATGATGCGCGAATTCAATGGATGATTGTCATCAAATGCCTTCTGTAAGGGTTGATGACGCGATGCAATGATAGTTAATCTCCACTGAGATTGTGAATGATATTCCTCCAGTGAGGACTGGTAACGGGCCCACCTTGTGTCCCGGGGGTTGTCGTTAGTAAAACCTGGCTGCGCAGGTACGGGGACCGTCTCCACCGCTTGTAAACGTTATTCGTGGAAGCTTAGCTCCACTCCTGGATATCCAAACCTAGATGGCTTACTCCAACCCTGGATGGCTTATATCCTGGATGGCTTAGGCTGTAATTATACATACGTTTTAGATGTCGGTTGACAAACATAACAATCTTGCATAAATATCATTACCCAAACAAATCATTATTCAATCAATATATGTAAGCTGTACTAATGATGAGTAGCAATGTATACATATTCTACAACGCCATGTATACGCTATGTACGTCGCTGTTAATCAATGCCCCTAATACATGTAATATAAACATGATCAAATTACTCATATATTACACTCACTGAGTTATGCATGCACGCATTTATTCTTGTCACTCATCTCATTGTTAACTAATGTTAACAATCATGTATTACAATCACCGAGTTATACGCCAACGTTAACTAATGCACCTATTATCCACTGTTATCAAATTAATATTGTTTTACAATTAATGATCAATTACAATAATTACATCTAATAAAGTAACTTCAAAATCATATGCTAGTCTAAAGTTATGTTTGAGAAACATCAATGCTAACCGGATGTCGTAACCGCCAAACAAGATGGCGCCGCCCACTGAATACAAATATACGATAAAAGTTTAATAAAATTACTAACCACATGTTGCCTGTGAAATTTGCCGTCCAATCTCTGTTCCAACAAAGTACTATCGATGATCCCGGCGAAAGCTAGAAGACAATGGGTTTTATAGCAAACATTACGCCCAAATCATTATTTCCCCCGTTCAGTCCGTGACAAACGTGGCTAAATCTACAGTATTGAATCTACACGAGAGGCCCTTATACAATTTTGCCGTTTAAGGAAAATATACCTATACGTTTACATGCATTAGCACAAAACTAAACTTATGACACGGCCTCTCTGGCGGCCACTTAAAATGTGCACGCTTTTACGTGTTACATGAATAGATCATGAATATTGTGAAATTGTTTCAACTCGAACAATAGATTTTGGGTGTAACCGATACAAGAGCTATATACGACCAGTACGCTCTACCCGTGACATTTTGTGACACCCATATCAATATTACTTATAGTTTTCAAGAAGTAGTCGCTACAAACTTATTTTTTAAAAATCTATTTTTAGCTGTGACGGCCATCTTGAATTTCTGGCCGACCTGAAATTTTTCTAGGATCAATTAGACATCAAGAGCAACATTCCTGTAACGTTTCATGACAATCCGCCAAGTAGTTTCAGAGAAGTGGTCGCTACAAGTTTTTACTATATAACTCTATGTAAACAAAGATGGCCGCTGGCAGCCACGTTTAACGTCGAATCAAAACGATTTTTGATAAGGACCAACATCATGTCATGCTGATCATTTTAGAAAAAGTCCCATATCAATATCACTTATAGTTTTCAAGAAGTAGTCGCTACAAACTTGTATTTTGAAAATCTATTTTTAGCCATGGCGGCCATCTTGAATTTCCGGTCGACCTGAAATTTTGCTAGGATCAATTAGACATCAAGAGCAACATTTTTGTGAAGTTTCATGAAAATCCGTCAAGTAGTTTCAGAGGAGTAGTCGCTACAAGTTTTCATTATATAACTCTATGTAAACAAAGATGGCCACTGGCAGCCATGTTTAATGTCGAATCAAAATAATGTTCGACTCGGATAACCATCATGTCATGCTGATCATTTTAGAAAAAGTCCCATATCAATATCACTTATAGTTTTCAAGAAGTAGTCGCTACAAACTTATTTTTTAAAAATCTATTTTATACTGTGGCAGCCATCTTGAATTTCTGGCCGATCTGAAATTTTGCTAGGATCAATTAGACATTAAGAGCAACATTCTTGTAAAGTTTCATGAAAATCCGCTAAGTAGTTTTAGAGGAGTAGTCGCTACAAGTTTTTACTATATGACTCTATGTAAACAAAGATGGCCGCTGGAAGCCACGTTTAACGTCGAATCAAAACAATTTTTGATAAGGACCAACATCATGTCATGCTGATCATTTTAGAAAAAGTCCCATATTAATATCACTTATAGTTTTCAAGAAGTAGTCGCTACAAACTTGTATTTTGAAAATTTATTTTTAGCCGTGGCGGCCATCTTGAATTTCCGGCCGACCTGAAATTTTGCTAGGATCAATTAGACACCAAGAGCAACATTCCTGTGAAGTTTCATGAAAATCCGTCAAGCAGTTTCAGAGGAGTAGTCGCTACAAGTTTTCATTATATAACTCTATGTAAACAAAGATGGCCGCTGGCAGCCATGTTTATCGTCAAATCAAAACGATTTTCGACAAGGACCAACATCATGTCATGCTGATCATTTAAGAAAAAGTCCCATATCAATATCACTTATAGTTTTCAAGAAGTAGTCGCTACAAACTTGTATTTAAAAAATCTATTTTTAGCTTTGGCGGCCATCTTGGATTTCACATCAACATGAATTTTTGCTAGGATCAACTAGACTTCATGGGCAACATTTTTGTAAAGTTTTATGAATATCCATCCAGTAGTTTCAGAGGAGTAGTCGCTACAAATAAAAGTTAACGGACAGACGGACAGACGGACGGACAGACGGACGGACGACGGACGCCGCACCACGGCATAAGCTCTGCTGATCTCTGATCAGTAGAGCTAAAAACACAGCATAGGGTTGTATCTTGTTTTATTAACATATTAATTATGGACCTTAAAGGGACACACAGCAATCTTGATTTGTTGAAAGGCTAACAACTCGCAGCGTCCCATTAGTTTTTCTACATAATTCACATTTTTGCAATCATTAATATTAATACTAGAATAGTGCAAAGCTAATAGTTATTATTATATTACTAAACTGTTGATAATATTGCACCAATAATTTATACATTTCACTCACAGCCATTACCAGTATGTATTATATGTTTGACATGCCTATTAAACAAATGATCACTTTTCCAGTTGAATGACTTATGAATTCATTAAACCTGAGTATATCCAACATTTAAACTACACTTGACCTCCCTATAATATATATATCTGTGCCAGTGGACATGGCAGACGCTTAGGGATCACTTTAAGCTTTGTCAGCTCGCATGTAAGATCCTCTATTACCTATGTTCATGAAACACACATTTTCGTCTTATTCTATGAAAATATGTATAAAGTTCTTCCTTAGCAATTATTCAATGCTATTGACATGTCCAATATATACGAAAATAAATATGAATTTTATTTTGGCAAAGTTGTGGTTAGAGCATAATATTATGTACATTGAATATGAAAATGAAACGCATTACGTATTTGAATAGACGCCTATAGTCTTCCAGACCGCCTCCAATCCATTTAAAATAAAACAGGAATGATAAATGTCCTTGCTGACAAAAGCACATGACAGACTTGTGTGTTAGGCCAGATAGAAAAATACATGTGTTTCTGGTTACTCGGTTGAACAAATTAGGGTAGGTAGGTAGGTTTTTTTTTTCTTTTCTTTTTTTTTTTTTTTTTTTTTTTCATGGATGTCAAAACTAATCGGATTCTATTTTAATATATTAAGCATCTTTGCTAGGGGCTTAATTAAGTTTTAATTCAAGAATACTTAAAACATGTTTGTTTTCAACAAATAACACGGAAATCATTTTTTTTTTTTTTTTAATTTTTTTTAATTCTTTTTTTTTTATGATAAAAAACTGTAGGGTCGGCGCCAAAAAAACGGGACGGTCGGGTAACCTGAAACACAGGTATTTTTCTACCCGGCCTTATATATAATACATGATGCTGTTTTTCATGCTTTTCTCATTTTGGCGACCATCTTAAAATTTTAAGTACGTTAGAAAATTAAAAAATAGAAGAAGCTGCACAGTAGCCGATTTATAAGTTAAATATAGTAAGGCCAAACAAAAAAATAGGTGTGTTTCCTATTGCATGCTCTAAAAAAATAGGGTCGGTAGGTAGGCATTTTTTTTTTTTTGGAGCAAGATACTGTTAGATTCTACATGTATTTATATCATAAACCCCATTCAAGCTGATGATACAGCTGAAAGTTTCTCTGTGATGTCAGTTTACCTCGATATATTGTGATAAATCATTGTTCGGACAATATTTTTTTCATAAAAAGATTTAGGGTCGGCTCCTTAAAAATAGGGTCGGTCGGGCCACCGGAAACACACGTATTTTTTTTTTCCTAATATATATAAGTAAATATATAATGTTAATAGCTCTTATTTATCCCATGTTGAGACGACACACAAGCTAGACCACGAGACAATATACGTTTTAATTGAATTGAATGTTGTTTAACGGCTCATCAACACAGTATAGGTTATTTAGAGCCGCCCCAGAGAGAGGGGAAGGAATACATAGAAATCTGGGAACCTGCCCTACTCTTGTTATCGAATAGATTCCTATGGTTCTTTAACGTGCTCGGAGGATAAACCGATACACGGGACCGCCCGGTTTACGTCCCCATCCGACGGACGAGACTAAGGGAAAGTGTCTTGGTCATCGCTAACCCGGCCGAATCCGAATTTTATTGAAAAAAAAAATTCTACAAAAGGATACTAAGTTAAGGGTTATTACCCTCGCGAGCCTATCTACCCTATAGACTGCAGGGTTCCGTCCATCCCTTACTGATTGATACTAATATAGTTTCATAAAGGATGGTAGGTGTCATTGGCGTAGCTCTGTGTAAGCACGGTACGCCCGACCCTACGCCTAACTCGGAAATCGAAAATGTAAAAAGTCCAAAAATATTTTCAGGTACTTGTGTGTACAAGTTTACCTTTATCTTCCGTTTTATAACTCTGAAATATACGTCAGAACGCGCATTGTAACATAATACGGGTAGTATGACCCCGAACCCCACTAGGATAAGTTAAACGGAGTGAGGGCGGGAGGGACCCCGAACCCCACTTGTAACATAATACGGGTAGCATGACCCGAACCCCACTAGGATAAGTTAAACGGAGTGAGGGTGGGAGCGACCCCGAACCCCACTAAGATGAGTTAAAATATGTGTGTGGTGGCGGTGGGGGCGGAGGGTTGGGAGGGGGTTCAGCAGGGTAGACATACATGTAAGTGGCCAATCATGTGTTCTTGGTATCTCAGATGTAAAGGCGCTGGTACGGTTTAATACACAGATTGTTTCAAAGATGCTATTTCACAGACTTTCCATAAAGAGGCATCGGTTACACAGTGGAAAAGGCGTTGAACCTAAGGAGCTGGAGCCCTGGTGATGGCATGTCTAATGGGACTATTCCCCCCATCTTACTTCCCTCTGCGGTCGCTGTTCAAATCAATAAAGCCCTAGTTCTTATTATATTTGCGTCGACAATCCAAATGGCCTTTAAAATACATTTAAAATCATAGTTCGCATTCTAGATTAATTTTGTCCATTTAAAACAAATGTGCTGGGTGGGGGTCGGGGGCGGGGGTGGATGGGTCGAAAGAATAATAGCCAATGATACTTTTTTAAAGGGCTCTTCGACCAAAATAAATCAATAAAAACACACGTCCTTTAGAAGATTTAAAAAATTGTCCGCGTACACCTTTTCACACTGTGATTATAATAAGTACAAGCATTGTGACGTCACAATTCTGTGTTGGAATGTGGTCTTCGGGGAAACACGGTATTGATTTTTTTGCAATATTTTCAATAACGATCGAATTAGCATATGTTAGCATCATGTTAGCATAAATATTTTGTCTCTTATCGACTGTCTGTTCACTACAATATATCAGGTAATTTCAGAATGTATCACACACAGAGCTGACCGATGTATTGCATGCCGTATTCCATGCCGTGTAACAAAACTACACAAAAACAACGTTCGAAACGCTTGCGTAAAACAGTGACCAAACGTTTTTTTGGGTAGAAAAAAGTACTTTTTTCAAATTCGCTTGAAAATTCACATACTGCCAGAGGAAGGATTAAACTCATCGTTCATGTTCTTGTCTTTTTTCTCGCTGTTAAAATTTTCATACAAATCGAGATACAAAATAAAAAAATTGAAATCGATCGATAAACAGCTGACATTTTGCTCTTTCGCATCATTGTTGACTGAAATAATTTTCACAATAACACAACATAGACCTAAATTTATTTTTAAAAGTAGGCCATGAAAATGATGGTTATTTTATACGGAAATGGCTTGTATAAATTATGTTTTAATTGTAGTGATAAAAATATGATTCTGAAAGTTTTTTGTATGAAGCACACGGTTGAAGAGAGTCTCACTTTTCTGTGTGTAATTTTATGAACAGTCATGAAACGTTTTTCTGGGAAGAAAAAAGTACTTTTTCCAAATTTTGATGAAATTTTACAGGCCTGTAGAGGAAGAATTTTTCTTGACTTTAATGCTTTCGTCTTTTTTCTCGCTATAAGAACAAACTGTAATTATCAATTTCACATAAATTTTCGAAACGATCGGTAATTTGTAAAAGCCTAGAAATCATATTTTTAATAAAAAAGAATCGACAAAACACGTAAAAACTTAAAATTCATTCTGTAACAAACGAATTGATGCATTTGTTTATGTGTGTCATCATTGTACATTGTCAGTTGAATACAGTTTACATCACTTGTGTCATTTTGACCGCCACCCTGAAATCTGCTCAAAACGCAGTTTGTTTACGTTTTTTGCGCGTGACGTTTTTAAGTAAATATCCCTCCGCGGCGGCTTGGCGCTCCTACTGAAGTATTACTTAAAACTTGTTGTTTTGAACCTGGACGACTCGCAAGCCAACATAACTCGTTACAATTGTTATCTGGCATAAAAATCAATAACCTATATAATAGCAAGCCAACGAGATACATGAGTGTAGACAAACAAATCCAAAGTATGACTCAATAGCAAGTGTAACACAAAGAAAATGATTTAATTTACAGTGTATGCGACACCACAAACATGAAATGGTTAATAGGGATACCGCCTTGATACGGTCAGTGGCAAAAATAAATGGGCTAGGGGTTACGTGGTCCCGTAATGGCTGAAACATGACTGAAAGGACAGACAAAAGAACGAACGAAGCGGTTAATATATGTCCCCTCCCTTCGTGGGCATCAACACAAAACGCTAGAAAACTACAAAGAAACACTCAGTGACTTTGAATTGAATTGGGTTTTACGGCGCACCAACACATAAAAGGTTATATGGCGCCTAACAAGAATGAACATGCCAAACTCATCCTCCATTTACATCAAGAAAAAATATGGAGAATGGGCCTCGAACCTTCTAACCGGCAGAGTTGCTGCAAATTATATCGTAAACACTCCATTTACGATGGAGCCACGTTTCCACGTTTGCATACGCGGTGTCATGATAAAGACCTTGAATGAGCATGATAAAAAATGATAAAATGAGCATGAATGGGGGTCCTACTTCTCTGCCTCTAGCGGGATTTGCAGTGGTTGTAAGCCACATCAATCCGGGTGTAAACCCTCAGTGCACTACAAGTCAAGATTGAAGACAAAACATAAATTTTACCATCCGTTTCAGGCATTAGAAATGCATAGTGGCTTGCGGCGACCTGGACATATGCAGTGATAGGGGTGACATCGTTTTTTAATAAATATTCTAACACATGTAATACTGCTTGTATGGATGTGATTACGACCAAGGGTCAGAAGAAGTTTGTAATTCACAACACCACAGAAGTTAGACTGGGATAATCCTTGTTGCTCAACAGTTTTTAAAGTGCTCGTATCTGTTAACAGAAGATCCGGATTACGATGATACAATTGCGTGTTAGTTTTACAAAGATTACGAATGTTTAAGTCTTCAACAAGCTCAAGAAATACAAATTATTTTACTAACATATCTTTTTATATTTCGCTTTTGTAAAAATGTTATATTAAATGAATGTACAATGAATGTCATCAGATATATAGACATAAAGCAGCAAATATAAACGGTTTCGTTGCTTGCTGATTATTTCAGTTACACTATTGAAGCACCTGACGCAAGCTTTACATGAGTAGCGATAATCGTCAGCTATTGTAATCCACATTTAACTGCGAAATACCAGTAACTTTAATTGATTTTTCAGAGAATAATAAAGTATATAGCTAGTATATACCATCAGAAAACAAGGCTAAAACAATGTGGGGTGGGGTTGGGGGACGGGACTTGTATAGAAACTCGGGCTGATATAAAATTATGTGTGATATTTTATTATTTTTATCTGTTTT
Organism: Cyrtodaria siliqua; assembly: GCA_037043455.1. Taxonomy (NCBI): domain Eukaryota; kingdom Metazoa; phylum Mollusca; class Bivalvia; order Adapedonta; family Hiatellidae; genus Cyrtodaria; species Cyrtodaria siliqua. The sequence continues at coordinate 43,994 of JAWPHD010010172.1, read as the reverse complement.
AATCCAAAATTGCTGTCATTTTAAAGACATTTGTGGTCGAAAGGCAACTCGGGGCAGGACGGTAGCGCATCATTGATAAAACAAAACAACATAGACATATGTAAAAAAAAGTGATTATGGGATGGTTGGTTGGTGGGTGGGGTTGGGGAGGCGGGGGAGCGGGGGGGGGGGGGGTACATGCAACATAGCTATATATGTGTAAAAAAATGAGTTTCGAGTTGGGGAGCGGGGAGGGCAACATAGCTATATGTGTAAGAATTGACCAAAACAACAGAGAAGTATGTAAACAAAAATTACAAAAATAGAGTTTCGGGAGGGGGAAGGGGGAGGGAGGGGGGGTGGCAACATAGCTATGTGTAACAATTGACCAAAACAACACAGCAATATGTAACAAGAGAGCCAACATGGCCCTAAATCGATCACCTGAGGATCTTTGCAATGATGAAACAAATTGTCTTTTTGCAAATGCTGATTTAAGATGTTTTTAAGTCTTTCCTTATGTAAGTCTATGTAAAAACATGCAAAATATCTACATACAAACTTTGAAGCCAAGGATTACAGCCATATTTGACCCCAGGGACTTCAAATGAGCAAACCTGATAGACCAGGGTTGAGCGATCATTAATAATAATAAAGAACAAGAGAACAAGAGGGCCTGTGGATGCTTTACAAGCTAAAATGTCTCTTATATCAAGGGGTTTCATCATTAAATTCCCTTTAATACCTTTTTGCAAATGCAGAACACAATAACACCCTCAACCGAAATTTAAAACCACAACTCCATGCTAACAATTTAAAAGAAGATTTTTTAAGTTTTCCCTATATAAGTCTATGTAAGACATGCACAATCTTTATATACAAACTTTTGGAAAATTAACAAAAGTTTTTGTTTTTTTACCTCTAGTGGGATTTGAAACCACGGCCCTAGCTTCCCACTGTAAAAGAAGTTATTCAAAGATTTTTCTATGGTGGCCATCTTCGATGTCACGTTTAACTTATTTTAACAAATTTGAAAAACATTCACCTAAGGATCATCCATGTGAAGTTTGGTCACAATTGACCAAGCTATTTCTGAAAAAAATTTTGGTTATTTGAAAATCCGTCCAAGATGCAAAAGTTATTGACCGACACGATTTGACCTTTGACCTCTAAGTGTGACCTTGACCTTGAAACCAGACACGGAGTTTGTGCGTGCCACATCGTCTTGTTGTGGTGAGCACTTGTGCCAAGTTATTTGAAAATCCGTCTTTGAATGCCGGAGTTATTGACCGGTCACAATTTGACCTTTGACCTCCAAGTGTGACCTTGAAGACCTGGCTTTAGCGCGCGACACATCATCTTGTTATGTTGATTAGTTGTGCCAGGTTATTTAAAAATCCCTGCAGATGTCTTGACGTTACGGTACGGACACGAAATTGCGTACCTGTTTTTGACCTATAAACTTCAAGTGTAACCTGGACCTTTGAGGTACGGATCTTGGTATTGCGCGCGACACATCGTCTTGTTATGGTGATCACTTGTGCCAAGTTATTTAAAAATCCCTGCACGGGTTATGACGTTACGGTACGGACACGAAATTGCGTACCTGTTTTTGACAAGTGTAACCTGGACCTTTGAGGTACGGATCTTGGTATTGCGCGCGACACATCGTCATGTTATGGTGATCACTTGTGCCAAGTAAATCAAAAATCCATCCAGGGGTTTTGAAGGTACAGTCCGGACACGAACTGCGGAATGACGGACGGAATCCGAACAGACAGACAGGCAGATGGACGGTGCGGTAACTATATGCCCCCGAAATGTTCGGGGGCATAAAAAGATTATACATGTACAATTATTGAAAGTGATCTTACTTTTTCAGTTCAATTTAACAAATTCCTGTGACCTCTCATGTCAATATGAAAGCTGAAATGCGATTGGTTCAAACTGCGTATTAAAATCGTCCAAAAAATGTGTAAATTCAAATTGACCAATTTTAATCAAGTGAGAGAACACTTTATCAACAAATACGGCTTTAAATCACAAGCAGTAAAACATAATTTAGTTTAGATTTGTATGCTCCCAAAGGGTGGCATATAGTAGTCTCACTGTCTGTCCGTTCGCGTGTACAATCCTGTCCGCTTCATAACTCTGACAATAATGGACGGATTTTCAAATAACTTCGCACAATTGCTCACCACAACAAGACGACGTGTCGCGCACACAATCCAGGTCCGTGGCTCCAAGGTCAAGGTCACACTTAAAGATCAAAGGTCAAAATCCGTTCGTCTGTACACTCGTGTCCGCTTCATAACTCTGACAATAATGGATGGATTTTCAAATAACTTCGCACAATTGCTCACCACAACAAGACGACCTGTCGCGCACAAAATCCAGGTCCGTGGCTCCAAGGTCAAGGTCACACTTAGAGATCAAAGGTCAAAATCCGTTCGTCTGTACACTCGTGTCCGCTTCATAACTCTGACAATAATAGATGGATTTTCCAATAACTTCGCAGAATTGCTCACCACAACAAGACGACGTGTCGCGCACAAATTCCAGGCCCTTGGCTCCAAGGTAAAGGTCACACTTAGAGTTCAAAGTTCAAAATCCGTTCGTCTATACAATCGTCTCTGCTTCATAACTCGGACAATAATCAACGGATTTTCAAATAACTTCGCACAATTACTCACCACAGCAAGACGTCGTGTCGCGAAATTTTGTATTTTTTTTTTTTTTTTTTTTAAATTTTATTTTATTTTTATTGTTTGTTTGATTTTTTTTAAATTATTTTTAAATATATCTGTTCGTTTCATATTGCTCCAAGGTCAAGGTCACACTTACAGGTCACTTCGGGGGCATTTATCACATACTGTGACATTTCTTGTTAGATAAAAAAATGGCGTGACACTTGGGCCGACTAAGGGGAATTTTCTGCCATGTCCGATGGACAGACGTTTTTTTTGCTGAGACTGTGCTGCCTCTACCAAAATCCTTAAAAAGCATTTTTTTTAAAAAAAGACTCATAAATGGCCTAACATATACTAAAATGACACAAAACCCACATTTCCAACAATCCATTGAATAACAAAAAATAGTTAATGATTGCCCTATGTTCCTTTAAGATATTTTTTTTACTTTAATATATGAATCGCAAACACATACTTGATATTTCCGTGTATCAACACATGTATTCACTATATAGACAGTTAATCCGGTTAATAATTACGAAAAAAATAGTTAAAAATACATAAAACATAAAACGCATAATGTTATTTGTGTACATAGTCGCTATTAGACAGGTATGCTCGAAAATCGCCATTTTTAGCAAAGTAGCATAACTCTTTAAGGCGGAAGTTCAACAAAGATTTTTTTCTGTATATATTCGTAATTCTTATAAAGTATTCGTTATCAATTGTAATTTCAATGATAACTATGATAACTTCTGTATCATGTCGATATTTGACGATCACGGACAATATATGAACGCACTTACAAGTGGCCTAAATAACATAATTATTGTTTCAGAATATAGTTGTTAATAAAGTAAACGAACATATCCCATTATGTTGCATGTGTTATAACATGACTATAAACATGTCGTAAAATAGTAATATTTTGAAATATTGTTTTAAACAAATTTGTCAAAAGGGAACACTCTGGAAGCATTCGTTCATGCAATTTTAACGCTGTATTTACATAATTATGTACACGTTATACAGAGCACATGCTTTCATATTAATTTTGCTCATTAAAGGTCTTCATCGTCATTCCTGTATTTGTTCAGGTGTTACTTGAATAGTCGCTGAAAACAATGATATTGGCTCCAGCGAAAAATGAAGTGTTCACCATAGAATGTTCAGCAACTCAGTACAAATCTGCAAGTTTGCAGGTGAGAAGGTTCTCGGTCCATTTTGCATAGTTTTATCTCGATGTAAATGAAGGGGTTGCCATAAAGGTACATTCATGTTGGTGATATATAACCTTTTTGTGTCGGTGTGTGCCACAAAACACAATTCGACTCAACTCATCACAGTGCAGTTCAAACTATTATTTGCTGTTCATAATAATTTATACATTACACATCTGTTCACACTAGTATATACATTATACATCTCTCCACACTAGTTTATATATTATATATCTGTTCACACTAGTATTTACAGTATAAATCTGTCTACACTAGTATATACATTATACAATTGTCCACACTAAGATATACATTATATATCTGTTCACACTAGTATATATATTATACATCTGTCCACACTAGTATATACATTATACATCTGTCCACACTAGTATATACAGTATACACCTGTTCACACTAGTGTATACATTATACATCTGTCCACATTAGTTTGTACAGTATACATTTTTTCACACTAGTATATATATGATTCATCTGTCTCTACAGTATATACATTATACACCTGTCCGCAATAGTATATACAGTATACATCTGTCCACACTAGTATATACATTCTACATCTGGCCACACTAGTATATACTTTATACATCTGTCCACACTAGTATGTACAATATACACCTTTCCACACTGGTATATAATAAATTATATTATATATATGTCCACATTAGTATATGCATTATTTATCTGTCCATACTAGTACATACATTATACATCTGTCCATACTAGAATATACAGTTTACATCTGTCCACACTAGTATATACATTATACATCTGTCCACACTAGTATATACATTATACATCTGCCCACACTAGTATATACATTATACATCTGTCTAAACTAGTGTATACATTATACATCTGTCCAAACTAGTATATACATTATACATCTGTCCAGACTAGTATATACAGTATACATATGTTAACACTAGTAAATATATATGATATATATGTTCATACTGGTATATACATTATACATAAGTTCACACTAGTATATACAGTATACACCTGTCCACACTAGTATATACATTATACATAAGTCCACACTAGTCCACACTAGTATATACAGCATACATCCGTCCACACTAGATATACAGTATACATCTGTCCTACTAGTATATACATTATACATATGTCCACACTAGTATATACAGTATACACCTGTCCACACTAGTATATACAGTATACATCTATCCATATTAGTACGTACAATATACACCTGACCACACTAGTATATACAGTATATATCTGTCCGCACTAGTATATGCATTAACCATCTTTCCAAACTAGTATATACAGTATACATCTGTCCACACTAGTATATACATTATACATCTGTCCACACTAGTATATACATTATGCATCTGTCCACACTATTATATACATTATACATCTGTCCAAACTAGTATATACAGTATACATATTTCCACACTAGTATATACAGTAGACATCTGTCCACACTAGTATATATATTATACATCTGTCCACACTGGTATATACATTATACATCTATCCACACGAGTATATACATTATACACCTGTCCACACTAGTATATACATAATACATCTGTCCACACTAGTATATACAGTATACATCTGTCCACACTAGTATATACATTATAACTAGTATATACGTTATACATCTGTCAACACGGGTATGTACAGTATACATCTGTTCACATTATATATCTGTCCACACCAATATATACATTACACATCTGTCCACACCAGTATATACATTATACATCTGCCCAAACTAGTTTGTACATTATACATCTGTCCACACCAGAATATACATTATACATCTGTCCACTAGTAGAGTCTAGTAGTAAGTGCAAGCATTACCATGTCAAACAATGTACAGCACACATCATGTCTTATTTTCGCACTAGAATTTATAATCATATGTTTATCGTGAGTCCCTCTATGTGTGAAAGTCTCGTTACATGACATAAACGTGACCGGCTTATCACCAATTCGTAGATGCATATGTATTTACAGAAGCAGTCTATGTGTGACGGTCTCGTCGCATTGAGTATTCTTCAACGGCCTTTCGCCAGTATGTACAAACATATGTTTCTTGTAAGTCACAGCAAATTTCTCGTCACAATCATTACTCGAATAGCTCCTTGTATGCATATGCACGTGTTCATTGAGAGTTCCATCTTCTCTGTATAAAATGCATAAGGGTTTTTGGCCAGTGTGTTTTAGCATGTGATATACACGTCTGTTTGACTTGGTAAATCCTTAATTATACTTTAAAGTATATGTTATCTCTGCTGTATAAATGCGCCTCTGTTTGTTAGATTATGCAACTGGATTAAACCTTCATGCACATTCTAATCTGTTATGGTGTCTCGAGTGTATGACGATGACGTAACTGTATAAATTGCGGCTGTATGTATGGGAATGTTTTGAAGACTGCTCGACTCGGTAAAGTCCCTATCTCGCCGGCAACAGGCACATTTTACCAACAGATGTACACCGTGTCTTAACCTACTGACGACGATATAAAATTGTGCCTGTGAATGAGAAAATACAGCGAAAAATATCTTTCAAAACTCATAGACACAATATGTCTTTAACCAGCCAAGACAAACAACAAAACTTGAATGTCGAATTAAAAGTTACCATCTTATAATTCATTATACGCATATCCAATCATGTCCATTTTTAGAACAATTTAATAAGCCAATACTTTTAACCGATACATTTACATTATTACACGACCTTGATCATCTGGATAGAATGTTGATGAATGAGTGTTTGAATCGACTGTATGAAGCGCATGTGTTTGTTAAGATTACTCGAGTTAATCCTTTACTGCACATGCTACATTTTATATTGCGCATGCTACACTTAAATGGTGTCTCGTCTGCATGTTTGCGCATGTGTACTTTAAGATTGCTTGACTCGATAACACTTTTACTGTACATGATACACGCATATGGTGACCTGCACGTATGCATGTGCATGTGTTTAAGATTGCCTGACTTGGTCAATCCGTTACTGGAATTACCATATTTATGTGGTGTCTCTTCTGTATGTATGCGTATGTGTTTTGTAAGACTATTTGACAGAAAGGATCGTTTACTCACATGCTACCCCTAAATGATTTATCGTCTGTATGCATGCTCATGTTTTTGTTGTCGGGCATATAAGTACGCACATGTGTACTTTATGACAGCCTGACGTTGTAAATCCTTTACTCATTTTCTACACTTATATGGTGTCTGGTCCGTATGTATACGCATGTGTTTTTTAAGATTGCCTGACTGTGTAAATCCTTTCCTGCACACGCTACAAATAAATGGTGTCTCGCCTGTATGTATGTACATGTGACTTTTAAGGTGGCCTGATTTGGTAAATCCTTTATTGCACACTCTACACTTAAATGGTGTCTCCCCTGTATGTATGTGCATGTGTCCTTTAAGATTGCCTGACTGTGTAAATCCTTTGCTGCACACGCTACACTTGAATGGTGTCTCGCCTGTATGTATACGCATGTGTCTTTTAAGGTGGCCTGACGTTGTAAATCTTTTACTGCATGTGCTACACGTATATGGTGTCTCGCCTGTATGCATGCGCATGTGCCCTTTAAGATGGCCTGACATTGCAAATCCTTTACTGCATATGCTACACGTATATGGGGTCTCACCTGTGTGCATGCGCCTGTGTACTTTAAGATTGCCAGACGTTTTAAATCCTTTACTGCATATGCTACACTCATATGGTGTCTCGCCTGTATGTATGCGCATGTGTATTTTAAGACTCTCAGACATGGTAAATACTTTACTGCACACGCTACACTTAAATGATGTATCGCCTGTATGTATGCACATGTGTTTGTTAAGCAGACTCAAATCGGTAAATCCTGTACTGCACACGCTACACATAAATGGTGTATCAACCGTATGCATGCGCATGTGTACTTTAAGACTGCCTGACACGATAAATCCTTTACTGCACACGCTACACTTAAATGGTGTTTCGTCTGTATGAATGTTCCTGTGTTTTTGAAGACTGCCTGACTGTGTAAATCCTTCAAAGCACACACTACACTTATATGGTCTCTCGCCCGTATGTATGCGCATGTGTAGTTTAAGCCTGTCCGACACGGTAAATCCTTTACTGCACATGCTACACTTAAATGGTGTTTCGCCTGTATGTATGTACATGTGACTTTTAAGGTGGCCTGATTTGGTAAATCCTTTATTGCACACTCTACACTTAAATGGTGTCTCCCTTGTATGTATGTGCATGTGTTCTTTAAGATTGCCTGACTGTGTAAATCCTTTGCTGCACACGCTACACTTGAATGGTGTCTCGCCTGTATGTATACGCATGTGTCTTTTAAGGTGGCATGATTTGGTAAATCCTTTATTGCACACTCTACACTTAAATGGTGTCTCCCTTGTATGTATGTGCATGTGTCCTTTAAGATTGCCTGACTGTGTAAATCCTTTGCTGCACATGCTACACTTGAATGGTGTCTCGCCTGTATGTATACGCATGTGTGTTTTAAGGTGGCCTGATTCGGTAAATCCTTTATTGCACACGCTACACTTAAATGGTGTTTCGCCTGTGTGTATGTACATGTGTCTTTTAAGGTGGCCTGATTTGGCAAATCCTTTACTGCACACGCTACACTTGATTGGTGTTTCGCCTGTATGTATGCGCATGTGAAGTTTAAGTTTACTTGACTGTGTAAATCGGGTGCTGCACATCCTGCATTGAAAGTGTGTTGGTTCTGCATGTATATCCATGACTTTGAATGTTGTAAGATCGTCTTAATGGGGTGTCTGAAATAAATTGAATTTGATTTTTAGAGATCAGGTTCAGTATGTGTGCCCTTAATACAGTAGGCTGATCAATTTACTGCACATGCTACACTAAATGTAAAACAACCAATTATTGTCAAGAGTGCAAATCACGCTCCGCTGTACAGACTCCAGCATTGAACTTCATAGCATACTTCAGGATAGATTGTTTTGTCCAAAATGTCAACAAAGTTCACTAACGAGCTGTATGTACAGGGCTGAAGAATCAGTATTTATATAACACGAACATATGACCATTGTCGTTTCGGCCCACAGTATACCCCTTCTATTTGATTACCTGTATAATGGTTAAATCCAGTTTATCTAAGCTAGAAGGTGACACTTAAGTATCTGAGAGGAAAACTGTTTTTATTATTTATAATAACGACGACCTTAAATAGACACGAGGTAATCTTTAAGTATTTATCAAGCATTAAGAAACAAGTGTTATTCAATATATTTTGCCATACGTATAAATGGTGAAAAATAATCAACAATCAGTAATATGAAAACTGATTTATTAGAACAACGCAAGTAAATATTATTAATGATTTTCAAATTGAAGATATGTAGAAAAACTAAGGTACGTGGCGAGTTTTCTTTTAATCTGGACCGGACTAATATTAAATAGCTTAGATTTGATATTTAGGCCAACAGCCTCTCAGCACTTTCACGATCCATATGCAACTTTTATACATTTTAATGGTAGGGCATGGTCACGGAGTAAGGATGAATGATTTATATATGTTTGAATCTTATTAACGGCTCAACAACACATTATAGGTTATGAAGAGCCGCCTTGAGAGGGGGAATTATACATGTAAATGTGTATGCACAAACTCTTGCTCTTACCGACATTTAACTGGCTTCTACATGACATATGGAGTGAATCCTAGTGCATTTTCAAAACATTTAAATGCTAAATCCTATGATAAAGACCCGGTGCGAGGCCCTTAAAATCCGGCAAGCATACTCGTTAGAGGCCAGTTTCCGTCCAAGCCCAGTTTCCGTCATTCTCATTTAAAAAACGTTTTTACACTGCAAATTACTTTCGCGATGTCACTTATTGTCAGACGTTAATAACTGAAGATTGGAAACAGAAAAAACAACCAAAAAGTAAATAAGCGGTAAAAAACGAAAGGGATTTCTCCGAAAAATGTGTTTACTTCCTTATATGGCGCTGAAGATGCGCGTGCATACTGCCGCATAATAAACTATTAAAAAAATAACACTGTAATGACGTTATATTTTTATCACTCTTCAGTGGACGCAGTTAAAATATACCGTGATTATATAATTTAACCAAAGAGAAGCAACTCGAACAACCTGTATCTGTTTGATTTACACAGAGTTACTGTAAATTGTCGTCGTTGAACGTTTTACATTGACGTTACCAGGCGCATTGTTATAACGATCGATGAGACTGATGGAACAATGCAAACATACCATTTTCACAATGAAAGTGTTGAATAGACTTGCAAACAAGTTTTTAATTCATAAAGGTTTACTGTATCTTGACCTAGTTGAATCTATCACTCGATAAAATACATGACGGAAACTGGGCTTGTAAACAAAACGATTTCTCAGTTTTAGTCTATTTATAAAAAGGTCACGTGCCACTTCGATAATTTATATAAAACAAAATGTCTTGGTATCAAATTTCCAGGAAGAGGTAACCCAATAGAAAATAGAGTACAAATTGTCAGGATACACAGATTTGTCTGAAAAATTAGTTTATGTTTACATAAGTGACGGAAAGTGGCCCCCGACGAGTAGGCTAACACTGCCTGTCCGATTATAGAGGTTTGATGGTGTGAGACGGGTGGGGTTTGCAGAATATCTGGTTCTCCTTTATTATTGGGGAGAAGCAACTTCAATTTGTAAGGTATGAATTGAATGTTGTTTAATAGTTCATCAACACGATATAGGTTATTTTGAGGCGCCCCGAGAGAGGAGACCACTCATAGAAATCTGGAACCTGGCATACTATTACTATAACGAACAATATAGAAAGTTCATACCTTGGCGTTGATTATATGCGTATATTGTTTGATTCCAATTCAATTTCTCCAAAAATACCATCAATAATCTCTGAATGAAGAATAAAACAGTATCGACAAGGTCAATTTGTAAATGGAGAAAATGTATGCTAAGGGAGGTAATGACACTAGTTAACGTGTTCACGTTATATATAACTAAGGGAGGTAACTGCACTGACGCGTTTATATAACATGAACATAAAATACTAGAATTAAACTGCCCTGTAAATGAGTCGAGTTGAATTGGGTTTTTACGGCACACAGATACAAAAAGTTATATGTCACCAACAGGAATAAACATTTCATATACAACGATATAAAATTATGCAGAATTGGCCTAGAACCTTTAACCTGCAAACTAAAATATGTGTGCAGAGTAGTAAGCTCCCTAGTAGTCAACGGACGTAGTTAACTATGGAACGCCATGACTGTCTTAAGATGTTGACGATTAATATATGCAGTGCGTTTTTCTTTATATGTAGTAGATCTTTCATGATATGCAGTGCATTTTTAATTATATGTGGTAAATAAATCTTTATATGTGGTAGCACAGTATTTATATGCAGTAGATTAATCATTATATGCAGTAGATTAATCATTATATGCGATTGATAAGTCATTGTAAGCAGTAGATAAACCATTATATGCTGTCCAGTTATCGTTATATGTAGTGCATTTATTATTATATGCAGTAGTTTATCTAATATATGAGGTCCTTTGAACATTATATGAAGTAGGTTTGTATTTATATGCAGTGCTTCTGTTGACCTTATATGTGGTACATATTCTAATATACGTGGTGGATACGTCTTTATATTCGGTGGTTTCAATTTCATTATATTCGGTACAAACGGCTTTATACGTGGTGCATTTCTTATGATATGCAGTGCTTTTTCTATTATATGCGGCGGTTTTTTCATTATGATGATGAGATCAATCGGAACACTTGTTGTTTAAGATGTTACGATTTTATCGGAAATCTAACTAGACTGCTTCACTGCATGCCCCGTTTCACTCAAACAAGGAGGAGGTCTAACGCCGATTTATTCGGCCGAAAAAAAATCGCTCACGTAAAGAGCACTCCAACTGCGATCATGGTCAAGCATCTCGTCTGATCTATGTTCTATGAAAAATATATGGCAAGTTTGGCCTTTTCTCAATATTGATTACACAATGCACGCGCATGATATACATAATTAAAGTATATTTGTTGATTTGGACTGAATAAATAGAGAATATTTGTTTCTTTGGAGTGAATATAGGATTTAATCCACTATTTCGCTGGGAAGTGTATAATAAATGCATATATTACAATTACTGAGGAAGTGTACGCGCTAAATACACAAACACTTATGTCTTATTTCCAAGGATAGTCCCCCATGTTGGTACGTACCATACCAAGTTCTGTACCGGTGTCCTTATAAGGAAATACTTTGTTGGGGGCTTCCGCCCCAAAAGGGGTGGTATTTCCTGGTTTTGTGAGAATGTGGTAAGGGAGGTGTTGTTTTTCTTGCGAGGGCAGCGGTGAGGATGTGGTGGTGATGTGTGTTTGGCGTGAGGGGGTTGGGAGGTGCGGGGGGGGGGCTACACAAATTCCACGAGGGAAGTTTCTGCGGTGGAAGGAGGGGGTTAACGAATAAAAACAAACGGGGTATGGTGGCTGGAGATTTTTCCATTTTTTTACCCATACATTGTTTTATTAGGAGGTAAGCCAAGTATTTTAGGTGATGCAATTTTTTTTTTAATCTTCTTGAGGTGAACGCTTTTTTTCCACCATGTTTTGTTTGTTTGTTTTTAATCCGTTGTATGGAGGTGGGGGTATTTGCAGACTGTTTTATGGGTAGGAGGTAAGAAATGGATTTCCGGGGGATCTTGGGTGGTATTTTGTACATTTTCCCAGGTGGCTCCCCCAATGTTGGTATTATACCAGTTCTGTCTGAAGTTTTTTCCAGGAGGGATTTGGAGTTTTTTTCGAGATTTTCCAAGGGACTGGGGTGTTATCAAACATATGCCATTTCCTATTGCCGATCTAGTCAACCTGTCTATGTTTGACCTTGTTGTATTCAACAGTTCGAGTTTTTTATATTATTTGGTTTGGACTGAAAAAAGTGACAGTTTTTGTTTTATTTATAAAACTGGAAATCCTCTAATGACGTAAAGCGTGTGTATACACTGGCCAATCGCTGTGGGTATAAATTATCGATAATGGCAGCGTTCTATACTGAAAGGAAAAAGAAACGCAGGGTGCGTATTTCCGCTATATATTGCATATACTGTACACTTAATTCCATATATATTCTAAGGGCATCCCAAAATGTTTTGTAAAAAAAAAAGTGCAGTTATATTGTATACGTTATAATCACAGTACACGTTGTAACAAGAAATTAATAAATGCTGAAGTTCCTCTTTGAAAAATTGAGCCAGTTCAGTACTGTATTTAATGTTAAGCGATTGCAACATTTAAAGCCTAAGTTTGCTCACCTGCTTGAGCCAAATACGCATTCTGACGATAATGAAACTTTAAAGGGGTAACTATTGGTGTGCTCAGTGCTGTTTAAACCTTCTTTCTAAAAGGACAGGCCTAATGTCGCCCTGTACCATTCGATTAGCAGTAGCATATTAAACATACAATATATAGCGGAAATACGCACCCTGCGTTTCTTTTTCCTTTCAGTATATGTACAGTCGTTTATGTAGCAGTCTAAATTTTAAACATCTTAAAAAACAAGTGTTCCGATTGATCTCATCTCATCATAATGAAAAAACTACCGCATATAATAGAAAAAGCACTGCATATCATAAGAAATATGATGCAATTTAAACCACCGAATATAAAGACGTATCCACCACGTATATTAGAATATGTACCACATATAAAGTCAACAGAAGCACTGCATATAAATACAAACCTACTTGATATATTGTTCAAAGGACCTCATATATTAGATAAACTACTGCATATAATAATAAATGCACTGCATATAACGATAACTGGACAGCATATAATGGTTTATCTACTGCATACAATGACTTATCTATCCCATAGATAACACTTTGTTTCAACTACGCGCTGACGTAACGATACAAATTCTATGCAATTGACCTTTTGACCGACCAATCAGTGAACCAGAATATTTAATGATCTTACGATACATGATTCCATTTTTGATTGGTCGATCGCTGTCACATGGTACATTTTGTTACTAAATTCAGAGGTGAGACTGAAAATGGCGTAAGGAGTCTGTTAACCATCAACGTTGGAAAGCAGCTTTAACTTTATCGCTAGAAATTTTAATTATATTGAATTAAAACCATTTCAAATCAATTTTGTTAGATACAAGTGATGTTTTCGTGTGTTGTAAAACAGGATCTGGAAAATGAAGTCGCATGTATAAATCGGAATGGAAACTACTATATGTGTGTATTCGAGTCCAGGCATAGGCGTTACGCAGTTTGGAGTTACTGCGTTGTCTACACAAGTTCACACAAGCAGAACGTTGTTTGCATATCATTTGATGCAGTACACACATCGGTTATTTGGTAAGGTCATAAACTCTCTATCTGTATTTCCTCGACTCAGATAATGAGATATTATATATGTATGATGATGTACTGAGTCTCGCTGACACTGGCACCATGGGTCCTTGGCCTTTTCAATTGAATACATGTGCAGGGCCCTAGTTGCAGAGGGATTAAATTGTTAAACATTGTCGCCTATTTTCAGTTCCAAAAATATAGTGTTTTTTAAATATCTAAACATGGGTACAGACATTACATTACTGAGGACACCATTTCTAAAAGCACATACCTATATGTCTGTGCTATAAGTACTGTCACCATTGTTTCCAAATTAACATTAGCACAATTGTTATTTTGATGTAGTTTCATAAAGCGAATTACATTTTAAGTATAAATACTGATTCCGTCTAAAAAAAAAAAAGTATAAAACATAAAAGTGTTCAATTTACGTGCTTAAAATTTTCTTTTATTCTTTATTAAAAAATAAAAGTGTTCAATTTACTTGCTTAACATTTTCTGCTTAACATTTTCTTTTATTCTTTATTAAAACATAAAAGTGTTCAATTTACTTGCTTAACATTTTCTTTTATTCTTTATTATTGGAAAATTCTTAAGAAACACATTACTAACACAATAATGAAATAAGAAACACATATAATTATTTATTTAATTAATGTTTATGGTCCAACTTATGTGGTTGTTAAAACAGATATACATACGGACGGACATTAGACTAACTGGGGACAGACATCACATAAACTAATATCACCTTTTCTTCTTAATTAATCAGTACAGTTGTTATTTTGATGAAATTCACAAAACTGGCTACTTGTGTATTATTATATCCTTTTGTTTATTGCCATAATCGACACTCCCACTACCCCACAGTACACAGACATGGCTTCAGTTTCCAGAGGGCTAGTAATCCACCCTGCCATATGTAATGTCCGTCCCTTTATGGTAATGTCCGTCCACTCCTTAGTTTAGTGTAATACCCTTCAATAAACCTTAAATTGAGTACCTATGTGTTCCCATGCACCATATCTACATATCTGTATTGTTTGTTTTATATATTTTGATAATATAACAGATTTTGTTTACTCAATCAGAGCAAAAAAATACTTATATACGAGGCAAAATGGACAAATTATAAAAAACAAATAGTAAATATCAAACATTTTTTTTATTGTTTATAAACACTTTAAGTTTAATACCCTACACAGAAAATAGAAATAAATAAAGGAATAAGCTGTTTAATCCAATAAAAATAACACCTTTTCTGAAGGAACGGACATTACATATAACATTTGATATTTCGTATATATTTCTATTAATAGATAAAAAATGCTTTTATTTGTTATATTAATTATGGAATGTATATATATGCATACCTTTAGAGTAAGACGATATTTTGTTGTTTCTTTAAACTGACCTTGGCCAGTAGAGCTAATAACCAGTAAAATTACTTTTTAAAGCTAAATCTTAATTTCAGGGAAGAAATAAATTCTTATTTCAAACGACAAAACTATTTTAACAGTGATGAATTCTGAATACTGTATCATTATTTATGTGCTAATAAGACATATGGGTATACACATTATTGAAGTCATAGGTAGTGTTTTTTGTTCAAACGTTCATTAAAGTACTATTTTATGAACAATTGTCAACTGCATTATATCAAAATGATCGCTATACAATAAATATAAAACATCTGCTTTAAATGTAATGGCTTAAATTGACTTTTAAAATGTCATAAAAACATTACAGGCAAAATATGCCCGATTTCGACAGTTTGAATGTTAAAATTAATGACTTAGGATTAGGATTATCAGATTTTTACGAAATGTGAAGCACATTATTAAAACATCATGTCTTCAAACTCAAGACATTTGCTTGAAATCATAAGCAATAACATTCAGGATTGAGCTTGTACATGTTGTTTTTTCCCATTTACTGTGCATCAGGCCATATACATTTACTGTGCATCTTGTCATATACATTTACTGTGCATCAGGCCATATACATTTACTGTGCATCAGGCCATATACATTTACTGTGCATCAGGCAATATACATTTACTGTGCATCAGGCCATATACATTTACTGTGCATCAGGCCATATACATTTACTGTGCATCAGGCCATATACATTTACTGTGCATCAGGCCATATACATTTACTGTGCATCAGGCCATATACATTTCACATTTACTTTATTTTACTATGCTCAGTATCTGCTTAATAAAGGATTATTGGAGAGCACTGTAATAACAACAGATATTTTTTTTTTTTTTAAACTTTAATAGATTTGGCAAATATTGGGCGTGGCATGGATTGAATGTTTAACAATTGGGCTGCCGGTAAGCACAAAAGACCATTATGGCAAGCCCTTACAGCAGAAAGCATTAAGCAATAAAGCAAATTGAATATTACAATATTAAGGACATAAATACATGTGCACCAAATTAAATGTTCATTATGAAAGCAACTTTTCTGATAAGCATTTAAGCAAGTGTTGAAAGCACGGTTGATATTCAAGCATAATTACAAGTGCACCGAATTCAATCAATTTAAAATGTTTTTTAGCAATTCGTACGGACAGCAAATTTGTATATAATTTATGTTTAGATTACAATTCAGTCTCTGGGTATACAGGAGCTGAATAAAGTTAAACTGAAACGTATATGTCCTTCCTTTCACACCTTCGCTGCCCGCCGATAAATAAACACTACAACATTTAACACATCAACTAGTTATAGTCCAAAAGGTCCAGCTAGTATATAAGTGCACGTAATGTCCATGCCACGCCAGTAATTGTTGACTAGGGAAGTGGATCCAGATGAAGACATCAACTGAAATATATAATTCAGAGAAAGCAACATGATCTTGCAACATAAAACACTGCAACATGATCTTGCAACATAAAACACTGTAACGATATTAATTGCAACATAAAAAAGTATCTTTTGAATAGAAGTCTTGACAAATAGCGAAAAGTCTAAATGAACTTGTAGGCTTCATAACCGCTGCTCCCAACTAAATTCCCTAATGTTTATTTCGCTCTTCGGGGCATTTCATTTTATTAGATACTGGGACCATACGCCGTACGACAAGGGGAATACATAAAGAAGGCTAACTCCATGTCCACCGCCATATGCATGCCATCTTCGGGATGGTTAAAATTTTGTGCGGTTGATTTTATGAATAATAAGTTCTGCTCAACCCGGGGCTAGTGGACGTTAGCGGTAGCTAGCATATCTCACTCCCACTCATGAACAGTCTCAACCAAACCGAGACTGCAATATTTCGTATGTGTCGTGCTCGGCCATTTCCAAAGGCCCATTATCATACTCTTGTTGTACTTATACAATGTGATGACACTAGTGTCGATTTAAATCAATGATCCTGTGGGTCGGGAGGGAGGGAAATTAAGTTTTTTTAACTGTAAGCTCAAAAAACATCATACCTCTCTGTTAAAATCTTGACAGCCGGTGTGCATGTAAAAAATGCACCGTGAAATTTACTCAATCTCAATTATTAACTAGAGCTTGTGTTGCCTCCAATAACCATTGACTATAACAGATATTATAGTCAGTATTATTGGAGAGCACTGTAATAACAACAGATAATTTTTTTTTTTAAACTTTAATAGATTTGGCAAATATTGGGCGTGGCATGGATTGAATGTTTAACAATTGGGCTGCCGGTAAGCACAAAATACCATTATGGCAAGCCCTTACAGCAGAAAGCATTTAGCAATAAAGTAAATTGAATATTACAATATTAAGGACATAAATACATGTGCACCAAATTAAATGTTCATTATGAAAGCAACTTTTCTGATAAGCATTTAAGCAAGTGTTGAAAGCACGGTTGATATTCAAGCATAATTACAATTGCACCGAATTCAATCAATTTAAAATGTTTTTTAGCAATTCGTACGGACAGCAAATTTGTATATAATTTATGTTTAGATTACAATTCAGTCTCTGGGTATACAGGAGCTGAATAAAGTTAAACTGAAACGTATATGTCCTTCCTTTCACACCTTCGCTGCCCGCCATATGGATGGGTGCCCAAACACTCTAAGTCCTAGAGTGTTCAGGCTCCCATCCACCGCCAAAAATAGGGGAAACATTTTTTGGCAGCAGCGAAGAGTGACCACCAAAAGCAAAGTATCCTAATGCCACGCCCAAAACAAAACCGGTTCAAAAAGGAATAGATTTTCCTTATCACTGCCTACGTTTAGTGAAAAATTCGGCGGACACGCGCATCATTGAGTGTCCAGGCTCCCATCCATCGCCAAAAACGGAGGAAACAATGTTTTGGCAGCAGCGAAGAGTGCGTATCAAAAGCAAAATATCCGAATGCCATGCCCAAAACAGAAACGGTGCCAAAAAAGTATATATTTCCTTATCGCTGCCCACTTATAATGAAACATTCAAATCCAGCAGGAAACAGGTTAAGAAACAAGTTGTTCCCCATATTTGAGAAATGAACACCATCCGGTTCAAGACAGGTATCATCAGCCTGAATGTATTCTTGTAGCAGAAAAAGGCCCCCAAAACTATTATCGCCGTAACAGCTTAACTGTTTAGTCACTTTCTGGCCCTTTCTTTTGCAAAAGGGTAGTTAGGCTAACGCCATGAAAGCCTAGAAAGTATAGGAGACCAAATAACGACCACATTATATAAATTGACTCCAAAAACTCGGTCAGAAGCCTAACATGCTTTCTAAGAACCTTTAATGGGTATTTCTCTAAACCAGTTCCCAAGGATCACATGAGTTGATGCATCAGACATTGACAATATAAATAAATGTCAGAAAAATATGCTGTATGTAAAGGCTTGAGGAAGATTGTAACCTTTAATGTGTGGCGTCAAACCCAAATTGATTGTTAAACGTTTCGAAGTTGTCATAAATTAGCAGCAGAAATAAAAATTAATATAAGTGTAAAGTGTACATGTTACTCTATTTCAGACATTGAACATTGAATGATTTCTGATGAAACATGTATCCATTCCTCCTGTTTCGTGTGCCACTGTTATTTCATTTCAGTCAGCAAACAACTGATATACATTTGTCTGTAGATAATATGCACATTTACCCAATTGTAAGAACTTTTGCCACCTTGATAATCAAGTTTATGTCTAATCTGAACAGGTCTTTAACTGCATTTTGACCTTTAACCTACGATCGGTTCTTAGACTTGTGTACCAATCATAAAGGCTAAACCATGTAACACTCCGACAGCAATACACGAAGAACATGTATCCTTTTCAAGTAAACTAGCCCACATTAAAATAGATAGCCACACAACTGTGTAAACTCCCTTTAACTAATACATAAAGATGTCATGTGATGCTGACTATTGGAACGACATAATATCTCATTTATCACCTTCTTGTATGACAACCTAAAACTTGGAGAAAATGTGTTATTAAAATACAATTTGCAACCTGCCCAGGTTCTATTGTGCAATATACCTTTTGGAGTTTATATAACTTTGACTATGACTATTGACTATAAACCCCAGAGTTACACAAACACACACACACACACTCTGGAACCCTGCAGAGAAGTTGTTATTTTGAATCGACACAGCACAGAAGGGTTTTATAAGTTGGTGACCATGCACTAACTGGTTTAAAGGACTGTGTATTGACTAGGGACAGGCCGAAAAGAAACAGATAACTGAACTTCAATGAACCCCTTGCAAAAATACCTGGTGCAGTATAAATAAAACATCAACCTGGTGCAGGATAATGAAACCTCATCGATCTAAAAGGATTGGCCCAACAATAAACCAATGATCAAATGGAATACCCTTAAATTGAGGCATTATGATAAGTATGTAACTTTTGTCCATGTTTTGAATATGGACACCACTGATAAAGCACTGTCGATGCATTAAATATGAATGTATTAAACAAATGTAGGGAGATATTCCCAAACTCTACACGACATAGTTTCGAAAATCACAAAGCTGCTATGTAGCGAATGTTTTTCTTGTATAACAAGTAAAAAGTGGAACTTTACATACAATACCAACACTGGAGGACTCTATGACCTGTTCCACACATTGCATCCGATACCGACATAACTTTTGACTGGTGTTAAGACAACTCGATGGTTACACAAAATACCAACACTGGAGGACTCTATGGTTACACAAACTGAAATATAGGGCAAAATGTTCGAGAGAATGAAACAAAATAAATCTTGAAAGAAGTGATAGAGATCCAATCATAATTAAGCATCAGCAGCAACAGCATTCGTATAGAAAAATCTGTAATGAAGACATCATTGTACGCAAACTGAATAATTGTAAAGCTGATCGCTAGACGAAAAGCATAGGATGGTTTATAAACAGACAATTTAGAAGAAAGGAGGCATGAATTGATTTTAAACTGTTAAACAGTATTAATTCAAATGAAAAATAATGCAAAAACCAAGACAGTGCTTCCGCACTATCATAGACGCAAGCCCCGACAGTATGACGTAACCTACCGCTCTGGGTCATGAATATGCATTGCCTCCATCAGTGTCAGAACAAACTTTTATTAGCAACAACAGTCAACGGCAGCAAGTTAAAATTAGCTGATATCAACAAACTGTTGAGACATACTTATCCGCAGTAAGAAAACATATTGCCTAAACACTCCAAATACATGGTTAGCATCATAAAACACGATTACACCAACAGCCTTGGAGTTAAATAATAGCAGCGGGAGCTGAAAATATGGTGCACAACAACGATAATGATAACAGTAGGCGAACGTTATGGCGTAATAGACATTTCTCCATCGAGTAGATGGTTTCCAACAGATTATTCCTCTATAAATGGTTTTTATAATAGTTAATAAATAATAAGTGCAGTAGCTATGGACATCATCCGCAGAATGACAACAATTATATTTAGCTCTGCCTTGAGTCGAATAATAATATTTTTCTAATGTGACTCACTGTTATTTACAGTTTTAATTGCCTCTCGAATGACTCAATAATTATTATTATTTTCATTGTTTTTGCAAATTGAATAAATTTGAGTTGAAAATGTAGTCTAACTACTGTCATTGCAAACAGGATATTGTTTTTATTTTGATACCATTTTCAATTTCATAGTGTGAACTGTTTGCAGTAACAAACAATCTACCGCCACCATATCTACAAAGAACTTGCAATTTGCATACGCCTGGTGGAAAAAAGATATGATATTTATTTTATTTTTTTTTTATTATTTTTTTTTATTTTTTATTTTTTGTGATTTTTGCATTATCTACGACAACAGCATTATAAAGCGTATAAAAATGAGTCCTGTTTCCCGGAGGCTGTGATCTGTTTCTCTATCTGACGAACGTCTTGTGTACGGCCTTTTCTGCAACCAATCGAGTCACTCAACGATATGTGACGTCACTGAATAGGTGAACGTACACCCTTTGGATCTGTTGGGGGGCAACCACTGACTTTTCCAGGTGGGATCATCAACCACGTTACCGGCAGAGAACTAACCATCGAACTGTACGGCTCGCTTTCCACGACTCATTATCCAGTGTGATTATAAAAACAAAAAAGAGGCGGACAATGTATAAACCTAGCACAAATGAGTACAGATGGAGGACAAATGAAAATAAAATCCTAAATAGTAATACCAAATTATTATAATAACTGATTGTGCAGACTTCATGTAGATCTAGTCTGGGTTTTTTTTAATTTTTTTTTATTTTTTTTTTTATTTTTTTTATTTTTTTTTTTAATATTATTAGCATTATTATATATATATTATTATTATTATATTTATTTAATTATTATTATTACCCCACTATTATTATTATTCCCAACACCCAAAAACTCCCTCAGTCGAAACGCACCGAGACACAAAAAGCTGTAGCATTTAGATATGATATACACTTTAGATTCCGTTAGCCAGCCAGTATATTTTCATTGACTGATATACATATAACCCCCAGAGGGCAAGGCACACTGCCTGTAGTATTTTGGAAGAGATTGAAATCAGTTCGCATACGATCATCACTAAATAAAGATTCACTATTACAGACGTCTTGTTCTTTAAACACACCCAACAGTCCGAAACATCAACACAACCACATTGTTCTAATTTAGCATATATATCGCAACAGCTGATTGACCCACTTAGCGTGGGAATTAACAGCGTGGGGAACGATGACTCACTCCACATTTCGGCAATATTAATTAAATGATTTATGAGAACGTTTATTTAAAGTAAATATGAATGAGAAAGGGAATCTCACAGGATATAAACAAAGGAAAAGACGAAATAAAGCTTATGTTAATAAAATTGAAAGAAGAAGTTGGTCTGACGAGAATCGGAAATGGCCGTCAAACAAAGGAAAATGGATAACGTTATTTGCATCCTGCCACAACGTGAACATCTGTATGAATAAATTGAAACGAATACGACCTAATCGAAGCTAAAAGCACGAGCAACAGGATTATTACAAAATCATAGATCCTGCGAGTCTAATTTCAAGGAAATTAAGTTTTTAACTGTAAGCTCAAAAAACATCATACCTCTCTGTTAAAATCTTGACAGCCGGTGTGCATGTAAAAAATGCACCGTGAAATTTACTCAATCTCAATTATTAACTAGAGCTTGTGTTGCCTCCAATAACCATTGACTATAACAGATATTATAGTCAGTATTATTTCCCCTGGTACAAAACAAGATTCAAAGTTGTTTATCTCAAACACGTCTGCATACGTTTCCATGAAACTTGCAGTACCTCATCTCATTATCCTATTTAGAAGCATAAAATGATTTCACAACTGAAATTATTTAATATAAGATGTTTTAATAGGGCATTTCAAAGTGAATTCAACAGGAATTAGAACTCAACAGTATAAATCTAAGTTTACAATAAAAGTTACAATATGTTACCATGATATCCTTAGCTAGCTGGTGCTATCAGTCAAAATCTCAAATAATCCTGTCGATGTTGTTTTTAAACAAACAAAATCAATGTTCATATTCAATGTAGAAATTAAATGCATACCTATGTTATGTACACACCTGGTCATTATGTTTGACTGGTACACGTTCTATTTATAGATTATGCTATTCACGGTATTTGATTTAAAGACAGGTGATTTAAGCAAAAGTTGTATAAAACAACTTTTAATGGCTGGCACAACCTAGACAATTATATCAAGGTAATATGTTGCAAGTTATATGTAAAACAATAGCCTGATATTGTTGAGTTCTAATTTCTGCTAGATTCTCGGCATAATGCACTGTTTAAAAACATCTTCATAATTATTTGTTTTAGTATTTTGGCTTTTATACTATGATGTTTATGATATTGATGTGATATACCGTACGATGTTTATGATATAAATGTGATATACCATACGATGTTAGTGATATTAATGTGATATACCGTACGTTTCATGCAACACTATTTAGTACTTTATTATTTTACAAACATATGCAGATAGCTCTTTCATGTTATTTCTTTTTACAAATTCATAAAAGATTATGAAGCTCTCTCGATACACTTTTATTAAAGTTTTTTTTTGTACTCATCCTACTTTTAACTTTGCTATGTGTAGTGTAGAGAGGATATTTACCTTAATACACACGGAGAGTGTCCCTTTAAGAGACTTCTCTTTATTTTATGTTTTTGTTTTGGGGAACGCGTCGCAAATCACACCAATATCAGGTATATATATATTGTTAAATGTTGTTAATTTTAATTCAGTCTAAACTGAAAAGATAACAAAGAGATACATTAATGTATAATACAGACCGGACACTATGTTTTGTAAAAAGCTTTCACCAATGTCAAAGTACTACCTACATATATCCTACACAGTACTACATACATGTATAGTAAACAGTACTACCTACATGTATCCTACATGTATCCTACACAGTACTACCTACATGTATCCTACACAGTACTACCTACATGTATCATAAAAAGTACTACCTACATGTATCCTACACAGCACTACCTACATGTATCCTTAACAGTACTACCTACATGTATCCTACACAGTACTACCTACATGTATCCTACACAGTACTACCTACATGTATCCTAAACAGTACTACCTACATGTATCCTACACAGTAATACCTACATGTATCCTACACAGTACTACCTACATTTATTCTACACAATACTACCTACATGTATCCTACACAGTACTACCTACATGTATCCTACAAAGTACTACCTACATGTATCCTATACAGTACTACCTACATTTATTCTACACAGTACTACCTACATGTATCCTACACAGTACTACCTACATGTATCCTACAAAGTACTACCTAAATGTATCCTACACAGTACTACCTACATGTATCCTACACAGTACTACCTACATGTATCCTACACAGTACTACCTACATGTATCCTACACAGTAATACCTACATGTATCCTACAAAGTACTACCTACATGTATCCTACACAGTAATACCTACATTTATCCTACACAGTACTACCTACATGTATCCTACACAGTACTACCTACATGTATCCTACACAGTACTACCTACATGTATCCTACACAGTAATACCTACATGCATCATAAACAGTACTACCTACATGCATCCTAAACAGTACTACCTACATGCATCCTACACAGTACTACCTACATGCATCCTACACAGTACTACCTACATGCATCCTACACAGTACTACCTACATGTATCATAAACAGTACTACCTACATGTATCCTACACAGTACTACCTACATGTATCCTACACAGTACTACCTACATGCATCCTAAACAGTACTACCTACATGCATCCTACACAGTACTACCTACATGCATCCTACACAGTACTACCTACATGCATCCTACACAGTACTACCTACATGTATCCTACACAGTACTATCTACATGTATCCTAAACAGTACTACCTACATGTATCCTACACAGTACTACCTACATGTATCCTAAACAGTACTACCTACATGTATCCTACAAACAACTACCTACATGTATCCTACACAGTAATACCTACATGTATCCTACACAGTACTACCTACATGTATCCTACACAGTACTACCTACATGTATCCTAAAGAGTACTACCTACATGTATCCTACAAAGTACTACCTACATGTATCCTACACAGTAATACCTACATGTATCCTACCCAGTAATACCTACATGTATCCTAAACAGTACTACCTACATGTATCCTACTCAGTACTACCTACATGTATCCTAAACAGTACTACCTACATGTATCCTACACAGTACTACATACATGTATCCTACACAGTACTACCTACATGTATCCTACACAGTACTACCTACATGTATCCTACACAGTTATACATACATGTATCCTACACAGTACTACCTACATGTATCCTAAACAGTACTACCTACATGTATCCTACACAGTACTACCTACATGTATCCTACACAGTACTACCTACATGTATCCTACACAGTACTACCTACATGCATCCTAAACAGTACTACCTACATGCATCCTACACAGTACTACCTACATGCATCCTACACAGTACTACCTACATGTATCCTACACAGTACTACCTACATGTATCCTAAACAGTACTACCTACATGTATCCTACAAAGTACTACCTACATGTATCCTACACAGTACAACCTACATGTATCCTAAACAGTACTACCTACATGTATCCTACACAGTAATACCTACATGTATCCTACACAGTACTACCTACATTTATTCTACACAGTACTACCTACATGTATCCTACACAGTACTACCTACATGTCTTCTACCCACAAATTGTTTAAGGATGGCCTTAGATGCAAAATGAATGAATAACAAAAAAGAAGGTCAGAGTAAAAATCTTTTATTAAATATTGTATGTATTCAAAATTGGATGTTATTTAATTAATAACATTTATAAGCAATAACCATCCTGATTAAATGGATATTAAATTAAAAGAAACACTGTATGACGTCTGTTCTTAATATAAGACATATGCTAAGGAAAGTTTTCATCATGTAAATATGGAATAAAACCATTCCACATTAAAATACATACACATATAATAAAAGTGATTTTTAAAAAATTGAGGTATTTGTTTTTAAGCAGCTATCCCGCCAACAAGAGCTAAATGTTACATGTGTAAACTGTTTTAACTTACATGTACATATTTTGAGAACCAAAACTCTATAACAACAAAATATAAATGGCTTTAACTAGCCGGGCCAAACCCCAGGCAGGAGTGTCAAATTGAGAGTTACCAACTCATAATTTATTTTACTCGTTAATAAACCTATGCTTTTAATCGACGCACATAACTGCATTATTTATGTGACCTGAACACCTGGACAGAGCTTTCAAATTGGTAAACGGTTTTGTTGTATAACTCTGTATATTAGTTGTTTGGCGGGTTAGTTAATTTCATTTTCATTTTTCAAAACTTTAAATTGAGGGTATTTGTAAAAATAAGTATTGAGTAAAATACTCAAAAACTCCGCTTAAGCCATCCTTGCCAAGGACAATCAACAACTTAAGAAATTAAAGAAAAGTATTTTTAGTGGGTAGATAGACTAGTGAAACAGCAAACCAACACTTTGTTTTTATTTCGAGAAGTTTAAAGGGACACACATCTGAAGTTGTAATCAAGCATTTACATTTAGTGTCTCGATTTATTATTCAAGTATCATTTTGCCTTTCACCGACTTGCATATTATTAAATAAAATTTTGAATTTTCATTTTCTCTTCTTATACTTCTAAAGGTTAAAGTATATTATTGGTACTGCAATATAGTCAAGAATTAATTACACGCAAAATCAATTTGCCTTTTAATGTTCTTGTA
The DNA here is from genome assembly GCA_037043455.1 of Cyrtodaria siliqua. Taxonomy (NCBI): domain Eukaryota; kingdom Metazoa; phylum Mollusca; class Bivalvia; order Adapedonta; family Hiatellidae; genus Cyrtodaria; species Cyrtodaria siliqua. The sequence goes on along the minus strand of JAWPHD010010172.1, from coordinate 16,873 downwards.
ATGAATACTAATGATTTTAAACAAATGCATTATATGCAGAAAAACTAACAGGACTCGCGAGTTTTAAAAATTTAAACATTGCCACGTGTCCCTTTAACATAGAGAAATTCTTCCACCAATGTTAGAATCGATTCTTACAGATGACGGTATGTATTCAGTACTGGTTCTACCCAAGAATACGTGGGAGTTTTATTTTAAATTGACTTTAAAAAGAATAATAGTTCATAGCCTAAAATGTGCTGGAAACAATTATCTCGTTTCGCAACAGTTCTTTCATGGAGGATTATTATGTAAACATGTATTTAATATGAAATATGTTTAAATTTAAAATAAATTTTGGCTAGTTTTGTGCACTCGGTTTGTGCTGTTGGGACCATCTCTGTAGTGTAAAGAAGCATGCTTTTGTTTGTAAACAACCACAACTTTGAAATAAATAATATCATTGATCACATGTTTCTAGTTGTGTTATTGCATATATTATAATAATTAAATAACACATGGCCAGAGCTTAACTTCAAAGCTATTGATTGGACAACAATGAAACGTCACACAATGGTTGGGATATAATTATTACAGAAAGTTTCCTTAAGGCTATCACTTTCTTACTTTAGCTTTGTTTCAAAAATGTTCTATCTCTATGTGGCAGGCCTACCCCCAGGGATTAGACATCACTGATGACACCAGAGAAGGGTATATAACCCGGTACATGTAGGGATATTTGTGGTAGACCATGTTGCTCCTAGTGATGGGAATTAGTCTGTTTGTCTGAGTATCTCCCTCACTTCACCCCTTAAAGACTAGCTCAGTTAAACTGCAACCCAACCCACCCCCATATAAAGACTAGTTCAATTAAACTGCTAATATTGTTAAAAAGTAAAACAAAATAAATATTGCCAAGAAAGTGAGACATTTCAGGCTTTGTTTATTTATATCATTCCGTTACATGAACCATCAGGACCTCTTTAGAATACTTCAAGTGCCACAGAAGTTCCATAACGACAGTATAACATAGAAGGAGAGAAGAAGAGATAGTGTTATAGTATTTGTACATAGTAAAGGGCTTACTACATATTTATACTCTATCACTTTACACTATAAAGTTCCAGGCCTATTATATACCTATGCATTAACACTGTTCTTCTGTCTACGACTTCATTTTCCAGATCCTGTTTTACAACACACGAAAACACCACTTGTATCTTATAAAACTAATTCCAGTGTAGCCGTTGAAATGGTTTTAGTTTAATATAATTAAACTTTCTAGCCATAAAGTTAAAACTGCTTTCCAATGATGAGTGCAAACTGTCTTCTGACGCCATTTTGATTCACTGCGTCGGAAAACACCTCTGCATTTAGTAACAAAATGTACATGTGACAGCGATCGACCAATCAAATATGGTGTCATGTATCGTATGCTCGTTTCATATCCTGGTTCACTGATTGATCGTCAAAAGGTCAATAACATATAGTGGGGCAGATTGGTGAAAAAAATGTGCATTGTTTGACAAAAGCACCAAACTTTGCACATAGCTAGACAATACCATACTGAAAAATATTGGCTACCCACGCCAGATTTTTCAAAATGGCCGCCATTTTCAAATTGGCCGCCAAATATGTAATAAATAATCAGTTGAACCTATATGTATTATGTTTTAACAACATATATTATGGCAATCGCAACAAATTCTGCAAAATGATAGAAAAAGGTCATGAAATACAATTTGGCTACCGTTATCAAAATGGCCGCCAAAACGTGTTGAGAATAGTAAAAAGTATAATTCGTTTAATAGTTGTTTGTAAGAAAGTAATTAATATGTCAAATTTGTTCACTCAGTTTTCTTGGCATAGTATTTGTTTGCAAATATTGCAATAAAGAGTTATTTAGAGGCACCCTATGGTTAATGTGTTAAGAGATTTACAAGTTTAATATAAATTCGGATTGGCTCTACATGTTCCCCATGGAATTTCTGAAGGGTACTTAACTAATTTACTTATCAGAAACTGTCAGTTCATTATAAAATATATTTATTAAACCCTAAAATACATTGACTTGGTAAACCTTATCTACAAGACAATACAAGTAAACAAAACCTAAACGCGAAGACATTTTATGCTAACGGATTAACTGGATCTAAACTATATAGTTGCGGAGCAGAAATTAAATTGGCCTGAAACCCAATGTAAAGATCATAATGGCATTTTGCGTTGAAAGCTTCGTATTTAAAATGGAGGCACTTAAAACAATCTCAGACTTGTTTGAAGACTATAGATGGACCAATGCCCTTGTGGCAATTAGGACACTGCAGATTCCTTTTACATCAGGGAATGCTCATCAGCGATTACCATACTTATGATAAACCGGGCTTACAGTTATTTGAAGTGTGAGCAAGGCAAGCCTTAGACCATTGAATATTGCACATGACGATCATAAAGAGAAAGCAAAAGTTCGCAATTGCAGAACTGTCCAGTTTCACATTAAATCTTAAAATTAGTCATCTGTGTGTGTGAGATAAACTTTATTAGTGTTGTCTCATCAATACCCAATAAAATAACTCATAAGTAAGATTGCAAAAGAAGATGAAGGTGCAGTAGGTGCAGTAAACACATCGCAGGTTCCACATTGGATGATCTCTGAACCAGATATGGTCTGAGTTATCTGTTAATTTCAGTTATTGCAATAATTCATCAGGCGCTGCCTATGAAAGGACCCTAATCTTTTCCATCATGAACAAGTTAAAGATGTTCGTAAGACAGTTTGAGTGACACATTAGAGGAATTAGAAAATGTATCCAACGACAATATTAAGGATTTACTGGTACTTGACTTACGTTACATAGACGACTCTCGTGTGACAGAAATTGCAACAAATAGGTAAATTATGTAATGCAAAGCATGACACGTTTGTAACGGATTTTATAGAAGACATAACCAAGTCTGTCTTTAAACAAATAAACCAGAACATGTTTTCTTTCTTCAGTGGTCACCTACAACAGATGATATAACTTGCTTTCTCTTCTCGCATATATATGTATCATATTAGGTTCCGATTAACGGCAGATTAGGGTGTCTCACCAGCCTTTTCTAACTTTGGAAAACTTTTTTATTTTAAACAGGCTATACGAGCTGCCTTAAAATGCTTTTTGATGCTTGCAAAACATTAGTAAGTATGATTAACAAGTTCTTTTACACGTTGTTGAATGTCAGTTGCAGAAGGTTTAGTAGGTGACAGCCATCATGCAAAACAAAATCAGAGCTCTGGTTAACTGGCATAGCAATCGGTTGCGATAGAAGAGAAACTAAAAACACGTTCAATAAACCAGAGATGAAGATGTGCCTTGTATCTGACAATGAAACTCTGAGACTGATCTCCATCATTTCACTAAGATAATATGGTACAATGCGTGTGTTGCATGTGGCATATGCCAAACAATTGCTATATACAGTAGACACAGACATTGTAGTACATGTTATAGCAACGGTAGAGTAAATACAGTTAGATGAGCTATAGGTTAGTTTTAGGATCTAGAAATCACTTCAGGTTCTGCGTTGCCCTCTGTATTTCCTATTCATTAGTTCATATAAACCAAGAAAAATAGTTGCTTTTCACACTTACTAGATGTAATGAAATATCTTCATTTGCTGAAAAAAGTAAAACCTGAGCATGGAAAGTCTAAAAAATACTATGTTGAGGTTGCACAAGCTTACCAATTCCAAAAGTTGAGCTTGCTGGAACATGTATGACAAGAGGAAGTGCATGTTCGACAAGAGGAAGTGCATGTTGATGTCTCAAAGAATTGTTGACATTCAGTGGTTCCAAGATACAACAAGTCCATGTCACCAATTGGTCAAGCACACCTGCCGAGTTGTTTAATAGGTTGTAATTGGATATTGTTGGAGACATGGCCTTTAGGTCAACCTGTGAAATGCCTACATCCGATGACTGTGGTTGGAAGATGATATGTTAAAGCCATTCTCGATAACACTACCACAGGCATCAGCGTTTGCAAGGGACTTATTACATGTAAATGTCAAAGAGACAAGTGTGTTGCAAACGAAGTGTCAAAGTAGGAATGATGTAAACAGTCTTTTAAAAATGGGACGTTGGGTACTGTGACTGTGATTAAGAAAAATTGTAGCATTCAGATCATAGATAGTACGATTAAATTGAATTTAATGTTAGCTCTCATATTGAAAATGTTCACATAACATTTGAGTTTGTGTATATAACAAACTTCTTTTTGATTTTGTTTTCTGATAGTGTCTTGTTAATATTGTTTCTTAAATTAATAAAAAATAATGTAATTTAAGGTCCTAATCTAATTTCAATAAATCGGAGATGAATGAAATATTGTTTAAGTATCCTTTCCCATATTTTTTCTACAAACGTTCAGAAGACTCGGCTAGCTTGATTTTTTTATAACATTCAGCGTCCCGTTAGTTTTGCTACTTCATATGCATGTTTTAAAACCAGTTTTAATAATTATGTAAATAGTTCATAGCAAATTAGTTTTACACATTGCTCATTGGGGAATATATTGCACCAATAATGTATTAAAACTTGTAATAGAATAACCACAAACAATTAAAAAATACTGCATTGTATTTAAGTATATGCAAGAAGTTTTAAAGTCAAATTGATATTGTATTAATCAATTTGGATGCTTGATAAATAAATCAAGATTGTTGTGTATACCTTTAATAGTGTTTTATCAAGTCACTGGATGTATACTTACGAGTTATTATATACTAAAAGCCGCTAATAAAGATGAGACTGAAACTTAAACACACTTCAGAGGCTAAGGCTAAAGACAACTAAGACAAACTAGTCTCAGAGTTGGCATAGTATGTATATATGTGTAAAATCCCTAACCCCTGAAGTATAGGGGTGTATCTAACAACTATTTATTGAAGTATAGAGATACACATAAATATATCAAGACAACACCTTTGTAAAACACATCAACATTTTGATTGCTTTCTAAAAAAAAGATAAAAAAGCGTTTTTGGCGGCCATTTTGAAAATAGCAGCCATTTTGAAGAAAAAAAATGACCCAAATTATATTGCATATTTTATTGTCTATAAATGTCCTGAATTTAGTGTATTTACAATAACAAGTTTTGATGAAACCAATTAATTATGGGCTTCATTAATTCTTTATGGAATATGTGGCGGCCATTTTGAAAATGGCGGCCATTTTTCAAAATCTGTGGTGGGTCCATAGCCAAAAATGTTTAGTAGAGTATTGTCTAGCTATGTCACAAAATGCACAATTTTGTCAATATATGTCACCAATCTGCCCAACTAATAGAATGTGTATCGTTACAGCTGCGCGTATTAAATAATTTGGAACGAAGTGGTAATGACGACCGCTGGCTAGGGAGTGAACTGAGTCCGTTATACGGGTTATTTTACATACCACTTTGGTGGATGTCTTCATAATAAACACCTTAACCGCGTGTACCATTTATTTTCAATATAAAGTGTATACTTTATTGATAAGTAATATATACATTTCTATATTGAATGCGACATTGTTATAAGAAAGGTCGGGTCTCAATTCAATAAGGATATCATTATACTTTTTAATTTTATTTAAATCCCAGACATGTTTTTTTAACATAATAAACATTAAAACATATTCAATATTGAAAGCAATCATATACATAACAGACATTTATAGGGGCATAACTCTGTCAGTGTCTCCAGCTTGTAACCCGTAAGAGAAGGCTCTGATTATTCAGCTCATCTTTCGTTCAACATATTCCGTCGGAAATTCAGTTTCTTCAATAATTCATCTCGGGTTCATCTTGCTAAAAAATGTATAAAATATTATCTGTGTTTTTACTTATAGTTCAAATATACTTCAATACAGTTTCAATCCATGTCATTACAACACAGATTACTGTAGTTTAATGCAGCTGTTGCGGTTTTGATCATTATGAGCAGAGAAAAAAAAATATTGTTTTAAATAAAAAATATAAATTGGGGACCGAAACTTCTAGGATAAAAAGTCAAATAGATGCCGAAATGGTTCGAAGCCGAGTTCGTCTAGGTGTCGAAACATCCTGAATCGATGGAGGTTTACCACCACTAATTTACATGTAAGGCCCTCGAGGTGTAGTCGAAATGTAGTTCCTATAATAAAAAGTAATCCCTCCTTTTTTGATGAAAAAGGGCATTATAAGTAGGAGAAAATTGCCCATTTCTATTCGATGTTTGTGGTTGTATGTTTAAGAAGCGTATTAATAGGTTTTTCTGGATCTCTGAGGAACATTTTCGAAATTCGACTCTATGCTTCACTTTGTGAGCAATGGAAAACAGTCAATCAACAGCTGTACCCTTGACCTGTTTAGTAAACAAACAAGAACTTTCTTACATGTCTTGTGACCCCACCTTATCTGGTGATTTTTCAAGTGGAAAATTAGGTTTTCTATATGAACAGTACACAGCTGCATTATCCATACTTGAGTTGAATTTGCAGCAACATCATTAATATATTTTTTTTATCACATATATTCTGGAGCCATATATTTATCGATGTTACCTGTACGGAGGCTAAATAAAAATGTGAAATTTTGCGCATCGATTTCTGCTTATATACCGACTTTTGGGGGTGTTCGTCGATTTGAAACTACTTTAAAACGTGACTCATTCATATTCATGATTTATTACCACTTAAAATATGGAATGTACAGCTTTAAGAAATGTCAATTTCAATAGAATTATCAAAGGAAGTACATACCTGTACATGAAATTTAGAGTGTATTTTCTATCTGAAAGCATCAGTCCAAATCTCTTCTTTTTATGACAATTTCTATAGAATTACCAAGAAAGTGTATTTTAAACGTGAACGTTTGAGGATGTTTTATCTGAAAGCCTCAGTGCAAATCTCTGTTTTGTTTTGTTCCTGGTTCGAAAAGATGGCCAAATTGGACCAGTAACACAGAAGTTATATGATGCCTGTTTAGTTAAAATATGCTATAGTTTTCGTCTCTTTAACAGGATAGGGGCCCTTCGAATTTTTTTATCTAATCTTTAGCAAACTTGCCAGATCATTAATATCAGTGAAAGCATGGACATTCAAAAACCATTCAGATCAAACCAGTACCGCTGCAATTATGGCCCTAGACTTTCTAAAATAGGCTATATTTTGCCTTGTTCCAAACGAAAAGGGGGTCTGTTTTCATTTTTCATGTGATCTTTACCAAAGTGGGCAGTATGTGTGTATTCGTGTGGGGGGGTATTATATTTCTTTCTTGAAAGTAAAATTTGCAAAACGATCACAATGCACTTGTTATTTTGTACATATGTATTGCAATGTTTTATAAGCATTGCACTGGAAAGATCTTGAGCATTTAAACCAGAAAACAATTCAGGAAAAGCAACACAATCTTATTTACAGATCAAATAATCAGGATTAAAAATTGTCATCTTGGCAATGTAAAATCGTATTTGTAAACAAGGGAGACCATTTTGCTACAGTAAAATGAATTCCGATCAGATCAACGGTCCTGTACTGGTCTTGGTAATGTTTTGGAGTTTGGAGGCAGAAAATATTAACAGAAGTAGAATAGAACGCGCTATGCGTAGTAAGTCTATATGTCGGCCATATGCAATCAAGTAAGTATTGAACTGAATATCAACGGAGAAAAAGGCATTTTCCAACAGTTTATGTTGGCTTGTATGCACAAAAATATATTCATACATACATTTTATTTTATTGCATTGTTTTTTCTACATACCTGATGCAGAACTTTTTAAAATAACTCGACAAAAACCACAAAATTCATGTGGAAAGACGATCAGTTCTTTTGCTTTTTTTTATTATTATCTCGTACGTCCAGAATGTTTATGAATCCCATGACAATTCAATTCAAAATACTACATTCTTGGAAATAATTATTAAAGGACATTGACCTGTGCGGCAAGATTTGAAAAGGGTAGTATACCTCTGACAGAGTCGACCCCATCAACACAACAGACATTACTAGTATAAAGCAGCTATGGAAGCTATTTCTGCATAAACAACCAACGTATCTCAGTCGACTAAACCATAAATATCATCCATGCATGCATGAAACTCACCAAAGGGAAGAATCCGTCAATCTGGGCAAATTGTTTATGAATGCCCATGTTTTTAGGTATACAGTTTTCTTGAATGTGTACCTTTCAAAATAACGCATACCGTGTCGGTCCATATTTCAATTATTTAGAAACTTCCCTGTATTTAGCTAAGAACTATAATGTGTCTATTTGTAAAAAAAAATAAAAATCATAGTTACGTATATTATGAAATTTCTTTTTAATAATGTTTTTGTACATGCCTTTCCAAAGAAAAAGTGGAGCGACATAAAAAAGAAGTCGTTGTTCGTTCGTCTGTCATTGTTCGTTCGTCTATCACATTTTTATTGCGGCCAGTAACTAGTTCATTATATCCCAGCAAACAAAGATGGAAGAAGCTATGTATGAGTCGGTCGGTCGGTCGGTCGGTCGGTCACCTTCAACAAGTTATTCACACTTCTCCATAACCTTTTCATGGATTTTCACAAATCCTTGTGAGAAAGCATTAGTATGAAGTGCAGCGGAGCATGTGATAATCTTGTTCCTGTGTAATAATTTGAAGCTCATTTTTTTTCAAGGAATAAAAAAGAACTATTGCCAATTCACTTGATCGTAGTCTAGGGTAATTTTTACTGTTTTTATGGTACTTATATGTCATTTTCAATAAGGTTATATAATTATGATGGTCAACTATTTTGTGGTGGAGGCAGACTACCCAATTTTTCCCGGGTTAAGATCCCAGTAACTGTACACACCTCGTCATCTGTAGGAATCTACACTTGTGCATCTTGGTTAAAGTTTGTATGTAAGATTATCTAACTACATAATGGGATTGAAACTTAACAATCATATGTATTCGGCATCATAAGATGACATCATCATACTTCAAGATGTGTGTAACTCGTGCTTTCACTTTAACAAAATTATGGGCTCCTTTTAAATTCTTTGAAAACATATTAGCATGTATACATTATCTTGTAGCATTTCAATACCCTTGCCTGAAAGAATACGTGTTCCCCTTTCAGTTTCAACTTTTCTGCTTGAAGTTTTTCAGCTAAATATTAAAACAAAAATGAATTTGGATTTTTAGCTCACCTGAGCCAAGTCCAAGAAATAAATTAGTAAGTGTTTCAGGTTTTCCTGCTCCAAACAAATGTGGTAGGTTAGTACGATATATATGTATATATTATTTTTTAGAAATTACATTCAGGAAAACATAATTCTAAACTCTGATTTTGAGGCCTCAAGGATGTATCTATTAATATATATAATTTAAAATTGCTCCGAAATGAACTTTGAACTCATCACCTGAAGATGTGTTGCTAGGAAAAATACATACAAAACCAGTCACAGTATTATTATAAACGTATATGAAGGATAAACCCTCCCGATAATATCGGACCCACAAATTTGTCCTGGTAGCTAATATCGTCATTGTGGCACAAGAGATCGCGATTTTTGTATAGTAATCGCACCGTCCGTCTGTCTGTCCTGATTTGGTCCGTCCGGATTCCGTCATTTCGTCAGTTCGTGTCCGGTTTGTACCTTCAAAACCCCGGCTATGGATGTTTGATTTACTTGGCACAAGTGATCACCACAATAAGACTGATGTGTCGCGCGAAATACCCAGGTCCGTACCTCAAAGGTCAAGGTCACATTTGAAAGTTTCATAGGGTTAAAAACAGGTACGCAATTTCGTGTGCGGACCGTAACGACACAACCCCTGCAGAGATTTTTAAATAACTTGGCACAAGTGATCATCATAACAAGAAGATGTGTCGCGCGTAAAACCAAGGTCCGTACCTCAAAGGTCAAGGTCACACTTGCGGTTCATAGGTCAAAAATAGGTACGCATTTTCGTGTCCGGACAGTAATCGTCACAACCCATGCAGGGCTTTTTAAAATAACTTGGCACAAGAGATCACCATAACAAGACAATGTGTCGCGCGCAAAACCCAGGTCTTCCAAGGTCAAGGGTTCACTCTTGGAGGTCAAAAGTCAAATTGTGTCCGGGCCAATAACTCTGGCATTCATGTACGTGATTTTCAAATAACTTGGCATAAGTGCTTACCATAACAAGGCGATGGGGTCGCGCACAAAATTCAGGTCTGTGGGCCGCAAGGATAATGTTAATACTTAGCGGTCAATGGTCAAATCGTGTCCGGTCAATAGTTTTTGCTGCGTGGACGGATTTTCAAAAAACTTAGCACAAGTGCTCACCACAACCAACGACGTGTCGTGCTCAAAATCCAGGTACATGGCTTCAAAGTCAAGGTCATACTTAGAGATCAAAGGACACTCGGGGGCATTTATATCATTTACCAGTGATATTTCTTGTTTATCTTTCTTTTTCTTTTGTTTGTTTGAAATAGGAAAACAAGAAAGGGTTAGGGTCGGGGACAAACTATGGGGTCGATCAGGAACCTGAAACATGAAAAAGAAATTCTTGGCCTGAGCTATTGTAGCTGATGTTTTTTTTCCGCATGTCCGTCCACTAGCTCTTGGTTAAACAACTTCTCCTTGGACAGTTCTGAGCAAATTTCAAATCGCCGATACCGAGGTCAAATTATTCCAAAAATTTTACAAATTAGGTCAATGGGACATCTTTTTATGGCCACCATTACCAAATAAGGTCAAAACTTTAAAAAAATCTTCGTGAGAACCGCTGAACAGATTTTGAAAGTTTTTCTTTATAAATGATCGCCAACTCCTAAACTACAAAAGTTTTACAATCAAAGCCCCTACGGTCAAAAATGGCAGGGGTTTCCAGTTTGTTACTTTGGAGATTTTACATATTTTACATTATACTTATATAGGGCATTTGTAAACAACATCTCCTTAGAAACCGCTCCGACCAACTTTCACATAGACGATATTGAGGTCAGTGCCTTCCACAATTGTACAAGCTATGTCAGTGCGAAATACAAGATGACCGCCATTACCATATTATTGGTCAGACCTCTTGAACAAAATCTTCACAAGAACCGCATAAACAGATTTTGACAGTTTTTGTTGATAAATAATTACCAGCTCCTACACTACAAAAGTTGTACAAAATAAGTTCCTAGGGTAAAAAATGGCTATGCCCCGGGGATCTAAAGTTTGTATATGGAGATTTTACGTTTTAACATACACTTATATAGGGCATTTGTAATGACATCTGCTCAGAAAGCTGATGAGAGGATGACCTTTATTGATTTTAAGGTCACTAGGTCAAAGTGTCGATGGTCACGGTGACATGATAATGAATAACCTATTCTGCTCCATAACTCCTCTCCCACTGAAGACAATTTTATTGAAACTTCATAGGTGAACTGTCTGTGGCGAGAGGATGACCACCTGTTGAAAGGTCACCGAGTCCCGGATAATAAAAAACCTTGTCCGCTCCATAACTCCTTTCCACCACTAAAGCAATTCTCTTGAAACTTCATATGTGAACTGCCTGTGGTGAGAGGATGACCTCTATTGATTTGAGAGGGTCAGTAGGTCAAAGGTCCAGGTCATCGAGACACGATAATGAATAACCTTGCCCTTCACCATAACTCCTCTCCCCCTGAAGAAAATCTCATGAACCTTCATAGGTGAACTACCTGTGTGTGAGAGGATGACCCTATTAAATGTTCAGGTCAGTAGGTTAAAATGTCAAGGTCACTGTGTACTCCAATAATGAAAAACCTTGTCCGCACTAGAACTCCTCTTCCCATTCGGCAAATATCATGAAACTTTACAGTTGAACTGCTTGTGGTTAGAGAATGAATCTTCTTGATTTGGAAAGTCAGTAGGTCTAAGATCAAGGTTACCGGGTACCCGATAATGAAAACCTTGTCCACACCATAACTGCTCTACCCGTGAAGCAAATCTCAGGAAACTTCATAGGTGAACTGCCTGTGGGTGAGAGGACAAATCCTGTTTATTTTGAGGTCAGTAGGTTTAAAGGTCAAGGTCACCAACGTCCGATAATGAAAAACCCTTGTCTGCTCCGTAACTACTCTGCCCTGAAGCAAAGCTCATGAAACTTCATAGGATGACTGTCCTGTGGTTGAGAGGACGACCTCTATTGATTTTGAGTTCTGTAGTAGATCAAGGTCACCGACACCCGATAATAAATCTTGTACCGCTCCATAACTCCTCCCCCTGAAGGAAATATCATGAAACTATTATAGGTGGGACTGTCTGTGAATGAAAAGATGGCCCCTATTGTTTTTGAGGTCAGTAGGTCAAAGGTCAAGGCAACCATTACCTGATCATGAAAACCCCATTTCCACTCCATCTTTACTGAAACAGTAGGGTGTGGAATGGGGGTGGGACTGGTGAGGGTGTTATTTGTCGCCCCTTAAAAGGTGACAGCTCTAGTTGATCGAGCATTTGCACTGCATCTATACCTCTTGGCCTCGACAAAATACAGGTCCAGAGACTTATATAGAGATTGCAAAAGAGATTGTATTGAAGATTGTATAGAGAGATGTACACTTCAAAGATTTATGCATAAAATCGGCACAGACAGTTGCATAAGGAATACCAATGATGCTGGTGATAATGTACGACACTCGAGACCGGATGAGATTTTCCAAGATACATTCTCCAGGAATTTTGAAACCACTTTGCCGCAGATATGGGAAATGAATTGTTAGTTTCAACTTGCACAGAAACGTCTCCTGTGGAGCACATTAATGCATTCGTTTAAACGGAATAATGAAGCTGGTCCAAGAAATGATACCTAAAACTGAAAAAAGTGGGATTGAAACTGAAGGTACTTCTGTATATGAAAACATGGCTGTGCCATGTCAGCAAACATATATTGCTACAAGGATAAATAAAAGGAACAATTTACCAATTGGAGGCTAAAGTAATGCTTTATGGCTCTCTATTCCATCAAGGTGATGATCGTTTTTGTGAAATGTCAAGGGGTAGTCAGTGTGTTGCAAATGCACTCTCTGCAGTCTTGTTTTCACGTTATTCAGACGTCAAGAATTCCACAGAAATGGACACAATCCTTTCCTTTAGGTGATAGTCTTTATAGAAAAATTGTCCAAAATTTAATTTGCTAATGACATATTTAGAAGCCATCTTTTGTGCTTTGATGACTTGCCAGATACAGTAGAATTTCACTCTGAAAAGATAGCAGTCCAGAAAGGAAACATGTGTCAGTGGAAGTCTCATAGGTTCTGATTGCATTAATAGTGTAAAGTTTATCTTCACTGCATGTTGCTATTCATACTGTGTTAAATGAGAATTTTGTCTAGTTTGATAATTGTTGGTGCAGTTTGTTCAGCTGTCTTTCGTAACAATGGAATTCCTCTACTTCTTTGATTCTCATTCTCATGGACAAAATGCTCGGTCTGCTCCAGATGGCTCCTCAATATTAATAGGTTTTAAAGTTATATTGATGATCTGAGTGACTTATATGTTATGCTTTTTATTCCAGTCTGACATTGATTTTCTCTCGCATGTTTGACGTTCCACCTAATTTGGTCTGGAGAGAAGCCGTCACTTGTTTATAACCCGATATTGTCCACATGTATCTATAACTCGAACCAATATTTTTAGATAATTACTTTCAAGACAACGAAATTAAGGATTTGAAAAGCATGATGCTGAATCTTAAAAGGGCATTCAAAAGAAAAGACAAGAAGAACTCCTACATGAAAACTATTATGACAAAACGAAAGGGCAAGATGTCTAGTGTCAAATTAGCAGAAAAATGAAAAGGGCCCAGAAAAAGCGTCAAAATCCTTTATTTAGAGCAAAAGAGAAAGGAATCATGAGCTGGAAAGTAAACGGCAAAGCACGGCAAAAATCTAGTGTAAAATCAACAGAAAACAACAAAAGACAGAAAAGAGCTGGAAAGTAAACAAAAAGGCAAGGCTAGATCCTTTAATTAGAGCGAAAGAAAAGAAAGAAAGAGCTGGAAAGTAAACGCAAAGCCGGCAAGATCCTGTAATTAAAGCGAAAAGAAAAGAATCGAGAGCTGGAAAGTAAACACAAAGCAGTGCAAGATCCTAGTGTAAAGTCAAAAAAAAACAAAAAAAAATCAGGAAAAAAAAGTCAAGACCCTTTAATTCGAGCGTAAGAAAAGAAACAAGAGCTGAAAAGTAAACGCAAAGCACGGGAAGATCCTAGTGTGAAGTCAACAGAACAAAGCAAAAAACAGGAAAATGCGTCTCAAGACCCTTTATTCGAGCGAAAGAGAAACAAACAAGAGCTGGAAAGGTAAACGCAGAAGCACGGCCATTGATCCTAGTTGTTAAAATGAACAGAGAAAAACAAAAGACAGAAGAATGCGGCAAGATCCTTTAATTAGAGCGAAAGAAAAGAAACAAGAATTGGAAAGTAAACACAAAGCACGGCAAGATCCTTTAATTAGAGCGAAAGGAAGAAAAAGAGGCTATAAAGTAAGCGCAAAGTCAGGGCAAGATCCTTTATTTAGAAATCGAGAGGCTAAACTTGAATTGAAATCCAAACAAAATAAACGAAATATGATACTACAAAGTTATTGAAAGCGAGGGAAAAGGCGTCTAACTAGGTCATTGTATCGTTCAGAACACATGAAAAATCAAGAGAAAGCCATTCATTAAGCAAAAAGCGAAAAAACACAGATTTTCAAGTCAATGAAAAGAATTTGCGAGAAATACGAAAATATGGTTCTGACCTAAATGAATGTATTTCGAAATTCAAACAAGCAGTTTCCACTGGCCCTATCTATGTTTTGCCACCTGCTGTCACCAGTACATGGTTTAAACATTCTGTAGAAACCGCTAGGGACGGTCGCTAACCATCTTGATCAATCTTTCGTTATTTTACAAAGTACATAGTCTGTGGATAATAAAGAGTGGATATGTAAAACAGTTATAACATCTTAAAGAAAAACAAAACTCCAAGTCTTTCAGTTTGCTAACAAAAACACATTTCCAATTAAGCCCAAAGAACTTGAGTTACATCAGCTAGGAAAGAGAGACTTGTTTGCATAAAGAATTCCATTCATGTAAATAAGAGAACTTCCAAGAGGTAAGCAACTATCAGCATGAATCAGTGAAAGGAAATGTAGTTAATTGTGCCAGTTGATATCCAGCCTTGTCATTGAAAGCTTACCTAGGGCTTTTGATTACACAAGTTACAGTGCCATTTGAGGCTAAAACAGAATTTTCATACAAGATGTGTGACAGTATGACTGAAAATATACGTCATTACAAGTTATCAGCGCCTCTTGCATTGGTTGAGTGAACCATTGTGACTCGGTACAAGATTTCTTATTCCATATTGATAAATAATGGTTGACAAAACACATCAGTTAATAATTGCTCAGAAACTTTGCAAGGGGGGTTCTTTGGAAGATGTAATATGAGGAATTTGCTTACAGATGATGTTATGAACGAAGGAAACAGAAAATGTTAGCAAAAATGAAAGATGAACTTTAAATCTGACCATTTTTAGTGAAATTGATGAAAATGAAAAAGTTGTATGGCAACAGTGATACAATAATTGAGTCGACTGATCCGACGATAAACACAAATTACACATTTGTACCTGGTGAAGGGCAAATACCTATAAGTTTATATCAGAGATACCAATGCCTGGGTATTTATTCATTTCCGTGCAGTGTTTTGGCGGTCAAACAAGAGCTACGAATGAAGAGAGAACTGTTCCTCGTTCATGATAGTGACATATGCAAAATGGAACTTCGTTATGTTGACAGAATGGGTGGCCTCAAATGTTCCAAACTATTTCTTCATAATGAAAAAAAAGTTCCATACAAAGTGCATTTAGCTATAATAAGGTGTAAAACGGATGGTAAAAAAACTTACGGTATCGCAGGTATTAAACCCAGAATATCAGGAAAATCTGGTTAGGCTTGATGAAGACTTTTACATTTTTCGAAACTTTGACGGAGTTCTCCACCGTATTTAGAAGCTCGAAAGAAAGATGTGTTTTGCTATGATTCGCCAGTTAGGATTGCTAAATGGTTTACCCTCTTTGCTCATCTGCAGATACAAGATGGTTTGATTTGCTCAAAATCTTAGCAAAAGTTAATAATGGACAAACTCTAAAGATGAAGATGTGGGAAAATGACCTTGGGCAGACAAACCCAAACCTTGTTCAAACTGATCCAGTGACCTGTGTAATGGCCCTTGTCACACTACGGCGTATAGCATCAGCGTACGCCGACGTACGAGAAATTTGGGAAACACGCTGGTGTACGTCAAATAAGTTAGGGATAAGTTTTACACAAGTTACGACACGCCGAAATACGGCTGGCAAGGTTGTTCGTACGCCGATGCCGGTACAAAAATTGTATGCATGCACAAAATTTGTAGCGTATGCCGACGTTTATTTATAAAGTTAAAGCATAAGTTAGAGGTACGTGACAGGCTAGTTATGCACACGTTTACATACGCTACAAGTAAGTTACACATAAGTTGGCATCCGTCGAAATACGTCGGCCAACCAGCTTGGCGATTGTGTAGCGTTTGTGAAACTTTTTTCTAACCTATGAGCAATGTACTGTTAACTTATCATTAACTTATATCTGACCCTTTCCACAACGTATATTGGACGTAATGAACGTATGCCTGACGATCCTAGAATTACTCAAGTGTTAAATACGTGTTTAAAACTTACTGAACGTGTTTAGAACTTACAGATAGCGTATTTGCCAGCGTTTTGGGTTCTAGCTATATATATGAGTTTACCGATGTAGCAACACATCAATTCCCTGCTGATGTATGAGGTGCAGATGTAATACGCACCAACACGCAATGCCACAAGATAAGTCATAAGTTAGACTAACGTTGCCATAAGTTACGCATAAGTCAT